>JAVJIF010009192.1:0-168998 GCA_038442645.1 Agave tequilana | reverse complement strand
TCCGTGATGGTTTGCAATCATTGTTCAGATTGACATTACTCCTACGTAGGTTAGAGCTGTTAGAAGTAAGGGTCTGTTTGGTTGTTGTAATTGGCCGTAATTCGTAAGTTGTAATTGGTGAAGTCTTTTACAGTTATAAATGAGTTACATGCATGTAAGTTTTACGATGTTTGATTGGTAAATAAAGTTGTAAGTGGGAAAGTGTATTGTATTTTACGGTGTTTGGTTGTCGTAATGTGTAAGTCGTAAGTGAAAAAGTTGATTACAAAATTAACTATTTGGTGATTTAAAATTTTTTAATATTGCAAATAAATAATAAAAATGCTAAATATTAAAAAAATTAATATTAAACATAAAAAATAAATATAAATTTGCATGATTACAAAATTAACTGTAAGTGGACTGTAAGTGAGTGATAATTGGGTTGCAAGTGAGTGGTAGTTGAGTTGCGTAAGTCTTTTACGAATTACGGTCCAAACAAACACCGTAATTGTAATTGAGTTGTAAGTCATTTACGAATTATAGCCTTTTACGACCTTTTACGTCTAACCAAACAGCCCCTAAGATGGAGTATGTATTATAGTAAGCGAAACTAACATTTGGTTGGATTTTGTCCTTAATATAAAGTATTATTAAAAGTTTAAAATAAAAATTAATTAAGAAAAATAAAAAATGGACTGTAATTAGATTGCAAGTGAGATTTACATGATCAAAAAATTAACTGTTTTGTATTACAACTTATTACAAATGAGATTTATATGATCACAAAATTAACTATAGCACTCTTAAAGTGAGGAGGAAATGGTTGTGTAAAAGAGAAAAGAGAAAAGGAAAAAGGATTTTCTTATTTTTCTTTTTCGGTGTTTAGATAGATAGAGAAGTGAGCAATTATATTTCTCCATTTCCTTACTTCCGCACGCTTCCTTGCAACCAAACACGCAGCATTTTGCACACTGATGGTTAATAACCAAATTTTAAGCTTTTAATCATTTTGATATCCACTCTGATTTTGTCTTCCAACTATACTACCATAAATTGGTTATTTTTAAGCCTATCACTCAACAGGTTTTCTTCGTTCTTTTCTAACCTTGATGATCTGATCCCTGTCCACTTTGACATTAGCTTTTGAACATTATTTTTACCTCCATTTGTATGTTAACTTACAGTAAAACTGAATATTATTCGTATTTAGTTAATTCATTGATCGCTAATTAGATTTCTCAATTAGCATATTTATTTGTCCTCCTTAAAGTATAGAGAAGATCTATTATCCAATTCACATTTATGACACATCTTACTTTCTTACTATAATAAACAATTGATCAAAAATTATTCTTATTATACATATCAGTTGCTAATTATAGCATATGTTCACGGAATACGTACTCAAATATGTATTCTGATTTCTGATCATATTCTTTCTATTTTTCTCGTATTTAATTTTGTTTTATAATTATTCATACCATAGTTTTGTATTTGGATCTGATCTGGATTCCTGAATTCAGAAATAACTTGAGTCTGAATTAGGAACCCGATCCAGATATTGATCGATTTGACCTATTGACAGTTAGACTTAATCGATTTCAATTTCAAACATTATTTTTTAATATTTAGATTTTTCATGATTTTCTGAAAAAAATTTGAATTTAATTTCAAAATCTAATATAATATATATAGATAGGATATCATACAGGTGAAGAGCAATATATTATTATATAATAATAACAATCAATATTACTTGATATTCTAATCAATCTCTTACAGTGTCTCATACCACTGGCAGTCCATAATGGAGCTCATACCCCAGTAGAACCCATTCGAACATGACACACGGGTACCATTATCCGAATGAGAGGGTGACCAAATAACAAGTATTCCTGTCATCATTACTGTTTATGTCATTTTATTATGTTGATTGAAACTCAAAGTTCAAAAAACTCTAATCGGGTGGGTATATCTGTGCATACCCAGAATTACGGTCTGTCATGATTTCCTTTGCTGTTGAAGACCGAGGGACTTCCCGCTAGGGTGAATGTGAACATGATGCTCCTGGCACATGTGAGCGCGCGCGCACACACACACACTTGGTAGTCAGCACTATCCTGTCCCCCGCGAAAGTGACGAATATGAATCCAAAGACATCCACCCGACAAGATCTAATCAACCATCAAGTCTCCCCCATCCCCATATTATGTTTATCATAAATGAACTTTACAGTAAAGCAAAAATAATAACAATGCATATAGCATCTATCAGGATAACATGACATGAGTAGTGTTTATATTATTAAACATTATAACACGAAACAAGATATGTGAAAGTCTAGAGATGGCCCCATGAATTTTAGAGGTGGCTCCTACGGATTCAAGAGGTGGTACCCACCATGAGTGTAGTGGTGTGGCTTTATTTCGTGTAGCATTTAGCTTTATGTGACACTTAGTTTCACACATTGTATATCAATGGCCAACAAGATCAGATATCAAGAGTGTTATGTCATTAACATGTCAATAACAATGATATATGAATGGTCAGATCACATAATCAGATGAATCCATGTAACAGAAGTACATGAACATTCAAGTAACAATAATCCATGTAATAATAATACAAGAGCATGATATAACAGTGTCCACGATCATAATATATAGAAATGTGCATACATTATAATAGTAATTCATAAAATCAGAAACATGTGTTCGGTATAACAGTAATTGTTTTCATGAATCAGGTGACGGTGACGGTGTCAGGGTAATATCGTTAATATGAACATGTGTCAATATATTAATATATGTCTCACCTATTTCAGTAACATTAATATGATCGATATCACAATGTGATTACGTACAAATAACTATTGTCAAAACTCTTCACAACCATATTAATAATAATCAATTTATTATTTTGTAATTTCTTTATGAATAGTCTAATAATCACTAAACATATAGATAATTCATCCACATTTTATATTAAATAAAGAATCACAATAAAAATTATTTTATTGAACATGTTTAAAAAAACACTCACTCATATTTTAATTACAGTGATTTATCATTTACATGATTTATTGGATGAAAATTAAAGTTTATTAAATAAATTAATAAATTTATTTTATTTAACATATTGAAATATAATTTATAAAAGAAAAAACTAACAACAGTATCATATGAATGTAACTCTTTTTTATGATCGCAACGGCTCGAAAATCATCCAAATCGAACTCGGGATGATTAAGGTATCGTTCAGATACTAAAATTAATAAAAATGGATTATATATGTAATAATAAGGTCTAAAATGTAAATATTCTAAATTATCAGGGAGTTTTATGTAATTTTACCTTTCTTTTGTTTTGAAGTAGGTTGGGTTGCTATCGGGTCAGGTTCAAATCCAATAACCCAAATCCGTAATATAAGTGGATGGGCTTTGGGTTAATGGGTTAACAGATAGGTTTTGGATTTGGATCCAATAGGGAGGGGGAGGGAGGGGGGGGGAGGGAGGGAGGGAGAGGGAGAGAGGGATGTAGCGGGGAGAGGGGCAACGACCAACAGGGCGGTCAGCTGGACGGCGATGACGGGCATGACAAGGAGAGCTAATTTTGGAAGAGAGAGAAGAAGAAAAGGATAGGAGAGAGAAAGACGGGGACCTAAGGCAGCCTCGGCGGCGGCGACGAGTCAGGGTGGGACCACGCGGTGGCGGCATCAGGCCCGACGATTGTTGGCAGGAACAGAGGAGGAAGGAGAGTGATAAAAAGTATAAGAGTGGAAAATATAGAGAGATAGAGAAATTGAGGTGGAGGATAGATAGTAGAGGAGAGGGAGGGAGGTGGGCCGGCAACCTAGGCCTGCCGGCGGTCGACGACGACTAGCCTGCCGGTCGGCGATGAGCAAAGAGAGGGAAAAGTGTGGTGTGGAGAGAGACAGTGAGAAAAAGAGAGTGAGAGAGATGAAGAGAGTTAAAAGAGATAGAGAGAAAGATGGAGAGATATAGGAGAGAGTAAAAGAGAGGGATTAATAGAGAGATAGGAGGAGAGAAAGAAAGTAAGGAGAGAGGGACTAATAGAGAGAGATATGAGGAGTGAGAGAGTGAGAGAGGGATTAATAGAGATACAGGGTGGAAAGAGTCAGTGGAGGAAACAATGTAGAAGAAAGGAGAAAGAAAAGGAAGAAGAGAAGAAACAGAAAAAGAAAAGAATTTTATATTATTATTTAATTGGGTAAAATTTTCATTAATTTATAAAAATCTAAAAAAAATCTTAAAAAGAGAAAATATCGCCCTCAATAGCGCTGTGAAATCAAATTCATGAAATTCATCCCTATTTATTAACTAAAAATCCTGGGATCGATCAGCGGTACCGATCGACATCAAATTCAGGAGTTTTTTTTTCAATAATTTAGAAAAAAAAAAAAAGTTAGAAAAATTCAAAATATTGAGAATTAATATTTAGAGCTAAAATGGGCTCAGTCTGGCAATCAGAGAGGTCAAATTAAGTATTTTCACCGTACCAAATACTAGTACTGAGATACGTACATTTAGAACCGGTAGTTACATTTTTATTTCATCTTTGGACAATTAAATTATGTTCTAGCAAGAGAGCTTGTGCATCGTGTAGTGCAAGTCGCCGAATCTAGGGGGAGTTACCACTAGCGTCTCGGAAAGATGGTGCGTGTAACACCCCGCTCCCCGAATACGTACTTAGTTGCGTATTCTATTTTCTGATCGTATTTTTTGATTTACTTCCAATATTCGTTGTATTATGAATTATTTATGTGATCGTTTTGCCGTGGATTCAGATTCGTGAACTCGGAGTCAGCCCTAGTCTGAACCGGGGGACCGATCCTAGAGTGTTGCTCGATTTGGACTTTCTGGTATTCTGATTTGATCGATTTCAGTTTCAAATACCGTTTTCCAATATTCTAGATTTTTCATGATTTTCTGAAATTTTCCTGAATTAAGTTGTAAATCTTCAAAAACTGGGGTCGACCAATACTGCTGCTTGATTCTCGGATTTTTAATTTACAAACGGAATTGAAATTCTAAAAACGGCTTTCCTGTAACTTCTTAAAATCACATTTTCTATCTAAATACTTTTTCTGAGAATTTTCTAATTTTATCAAAATCCGACCGACCCGGTAGAGACCGGTATTGACGGTTGACTTCAGAATTTTTATTTTGAAAATGGGATTGAATTTCTGAAAATCGATTTTACCAAAAATCTTTATATAATATTTATTATTTTTGAGAATTTTTGGGAAGCTTTCCAAACTACTTCATTTTTGGACTTTTCCGGAGTTTTCGGTGTTTTCCCAGATACCGGATTTTATCCAGATATTTTACTTTTCTCTTTTTCTATTTTTCTCTCTCCTCGCTAGACGCGAGTTTCACCAACCTGGGTTCAACATTTAATGCAGGGATGCTCTCCATACTGCATTTAATGCTTGTCCTGCAAGATCAATTCTGAATCTTATCAACCATGCTTTCTTGTCTTTTCTGACTAACGCGACTTTCGCGTTTTCTGCTGGACGCGGCTTTAATTTTCGCATTTGGCTCTTTTTGGCCTAGACGCAAGTTTGGGAGATGCGTTTGGGAGATGGAGACGCAAGTCTCATTATATATAAGAAATCCCAATGGCAAACTTGTAATTCCTCCAAACTCCTTTATATATAAACCCCCACTTTCTTTGTCTCTCTTTCATTATTCTTTCTTTCTTCTTCTTTGTTTCCAGCAGCCAACGAAAATGGCAACACCCATGAGCCGCCCCCTTGCCTTCCCATGGCCGGCCACTCTCCCCTCCATTTCCACCACCAACTCCTCCACCTTTTTCTCCTCCATCTCCTCCTCCATTCCAATAACAACAACAACCATAACACCACCACCACACCACCTTCTTCTTCCTCTCTTCCACCAAACAACCCATTCTCACCACCATTCCCACAACCATCTACGCCACCTTAGCCACCATGAACCATGCCATCTTCCTCCCCTCGGAGAGCTCTTTCTAACGAGCTATAACTTCGCTCTCTGAAACCCTTTTTGCAAAACTCCAATCTTCCATTTTTCACTAGACTTGCACTCCCATTCTTGCCTTGGGCTTGGAGCCTTGGCCTCCTTCTCCGGCCAACTCCGGCCAAGTCCGGCCGCCGCCGGTGACCGCCGGCCATCGCCGGCCATCATCCCCTCTTCCCTTCTTCTTTCTTTTCTTTCCTTTCTTTCTTTCTTTTCTTTTTCTTTTCCTTTCCTTTTTCTTTCCTTCACTGTTTTTCTCCCAAAACTTGGGGAGACGAAAAACTTGCGTCTCCCCCTTTTCTCCCAAAAACATGCGTCCCCCTCTCACCCTCATCCTTGCGTCTCTCTCACTCTGTGCGTCTCTCATATCCCCCTGTCACTCTCTTTCTCTTGATTAATTGCTAGACGCGGAGTTCACCCCGCGTCCAAGCAATTCCTTAACGCGGCCTTCGCGTTCTTATATCGACGCAACGTGGAGCTCATGCCCGCGTCTGTGTTCTTCTCGTGTTAACGTGACGCGGAACCCACGTCCGCGTCCGCGTTCTTCTCGTGTTATAACTTGAACGCGGGTCTCGAACCTCGCGTTTGTGGCATCTACGGGACGCGACTCCCGCGTTTGCGACCCTCGCGTCTCACTCTCAAACCCGCGTTTCCCTGTACACTCTCTCTCCGTGGACTTCTCTCTCTAGCTCTCATTTTCTCTCTCCTCTCTCTCATTCTCTTTCTCTCTCTTGATTTTCTCCTCTCTCTATCACTTTCTCTCTAACGCGTTGAAGCGTTGATTTCTGGATTCTGGAGATCAGAGATTTCACTGTGTTTTCTAAAGATTTAGGCGAGTGTTCTCGCTTTCCTATTGGCTTTCCCGCTTCGTCGGATCGACTTGATTGTCTTATGTATTTGTATCTTGAACTAACATCTTCTCTGCAGGTACCCTAACCTCCGGGTACAACCTTTGAAGGTTAAAAGTCCTCTGGACTTTCTCTATGCTACGCCTGGTAGGCGGACCTAGTGTCAACACTTTACCGCTTACTCCGTTCGAGTATAGTTACCCCGTGAGCATGGCTTCCCCGTGAACAGTAATATAGCGTTCATACGCTTACTGCGACACGTGTGTCTAGCTACGCTGCGAGCGGTAACCACGCCGAGCGTAATAGCATTTAGTGTTGTACATTAGCTTCGCTCCAGCTTGCTCAGCTCTGCTTGATTGTGCTTAGCTATTACTCTATCGCTTGCCAAGTACATGCTTGATGTGTAACACTTGACATACTTTTACTTGATACCTATCATCTACATGCTAATACCTGACACCTGTCTGTATCACTCGTCAACTGTTGTGTCATCACCTGACACCCGGCTTGCCACTTGACACTTACTTCTTATATGACATGATTTATCACCTGCCTCCTAACATATTAATACTTGACCTGTGATTATCACATTTACGGGAATACTATACTTGTTATCCTGCATTACATGCAGTGACTTGAATCTTGTACTTGTTATCCTGTATTATATATACAGTGACCTGAATCTATAGTACTCATGTACTCTTGAACTCTTGATCATGTCTTGCACCCGCTATTCCCGTAAATTGATAACTGCATAATAAATCATAAAAAAGAACAACTTGCATCGGGTCGGGGGAAACTTGCGGCTATCAATATATGTTCGTGTTTACAGTGGTACTAGGCATGTTGTGCAACTAAAACTTCCGGTCTGACCTGTGGGCCTCCAGGCGACCGAGGGGAGTGCTGGCTCCCTCCTTCCTGGTACCATCTTGATAAGGGCATTCTATAAGACCCTCCTGATCGCCTTACGGCAGGTTCTGTCCACCAAGCAACGGAACAATCCTGGGCCGTGGTCCCGGGTATGTATGGGACCCACTGTAAACATTGTTCGTTGATACCCCCGTTGGTTTCCAATAACAACCTTACTTTACTCAGATGTGGATATATGTGCGCTGGGACGCTAGTTCACATATCTAGACACCGGGGTAAGACGAGTAATAATAATAATAATAATAAAAGATGCCAGCTAAGAATCTGTAGTATGCCTTGCCATGTTTTCTTGTATCGAATTTTACTTCGGATTTCCGGTTTTATGATTATTATACTATACCTGTTCATATCCTGCCTTTTACTTATATTCTATCCCGCCTGTCTCCTGCTCTTATCTGATCATACTATGAGTCTTCCCTGCTTGATATCATATGCTGTATATCTATTTGCTTCTGCATGCTTGTGCCTACGACACGGTTTTCATGTTTATGATCCAGATTTATCGATACACATGTGCTTATCCATACTCGCCATCTGGCTTTCGCATCACACTCGCCGGGGAGTTCTGACTCCTCTGGATCCTCATGTCCAGGTCTTGGAGCTTAGAGCGTGTGGATTCTCCCAGTTGCTGATCAGAGTGGCGCAGCGGTAGCATGGATCTCCAGCAGACCGTCCAGAGCCCCATGCTCGGCTCTAGAGTTTTCCTGTTGTGACTCTGAGCCTCCATTTGTACTGTTCATACTGTACATCTCTTTGTATTCTAGCATTTGCGCCATATTGGTGATGTAATATTATTGTAATATTTATCACTTCCTGTGATAACTTTGTAATTGTACTCTTATGTTGGAATGTATAAAGCACCACGTGCTTCCGTACTCTGATTCTTGCCTGTACTGATGCTTAGCGTATATACGTGAGGGTATTTCTGACCTGCGTATATACGTCGCAGTAACGTCTCCGTACCCGCCGGACCGGGGCGTTACAGTGCGTATGCATGAAAGGCGTCTCCTGATTCTCCAATGCAGCCCTTCGCGCGTCTACTCGTCGTAGGCCGGCTTCTAACTCAATTTACTTCTTCATTTGTTCGTATTTTGTGTGTTAGTTAGAATTATTTATACCAAATTTTTGTTTCATTCTATCATATATTCATGTTAAGGGCTAAAAAGCCCAACATTTTAATTTACATGAATTACATGAGAATAACTGTTACAAGTACTAAAATAGGAGTGCAGTTATTTCAATCCAAAGAAGTAATAAGTAGATCATTACTTAGTAGACTTAGTAAATTAGTAAATAGACCCTCTCTCAAATTATCTAAAATACACTTATATTCTACACACTCAATTTAAGTGTAAAACACAATATATCACATAATTTGAAATTAATTCTCCCTTCTCTCTTCCTCATCTCAAACCCCAATTCCTACTTCTCTCATCCATGGGCAAGCTTGGGCGAGATGAGGTAACCCAAGAAGTAGGGATTGAAGAATACTCCATGTATGGCAACTGTTAAAGTGGTGTACTTTGAAGGCTACATTACTGAAGCTACCTATGTAACTTCTTCCATAATCGAATGAATACATCCACATGACTAACCTTTGATTCTCTCGACACAATACAATGCAAAGACATTTTCTTTCAGATTAGAAACAGAGTATAATATGAAAACAATGTACTTTTAAGTTAATAAGAAAATATCATTAAAAAAATGTTAATGAGAAAACAAAGTACTTTTAAGTTCAAAACTAATATTGCAGGCAATCTGGTGTCTGAATTTTTTTTTTTTTTTTGATAGATTATATTTTTCAATTTATCTATTTCTCTTTTGTTCACAAATACACATCAGCAAATCGTTAAGGAGACCACTGCAATACTTAGAAGGCTGATTCCAGAGGCCCTGGATGCTTATCACATGACTAGTGATGCCTTTATTGATGCAAAAAAATGCTATTTATTTATGAACTGAAATATCGAGCTTAAGCTAACCAAAGGTGGTTTAGTTTGATACCTTGAATCTGTAACTGATACTCATATCTGTTGCTTAATAGGTCACATCAAATTTTGATAGAAGTTGAAGGTACAAAAAGATTTCAGATACAAAAATCTAGAATTATGGAATTAAAAAGTATAAAAAATTGGAAATAATTTAGATAGATATCTTCAAAGTACACAGAGAACTAGTATCAGAATGATTATATATTACCCAAAAAGTAACAAATTGAAACATCTATAAAATAGTAAACTATGCTGGGAACTAGAATGTGCCACACACTGATCTTTTCTTCTATTCTACTCTAAGTTCTACTGCGCTCACAACTGAGTATTATCTTTTCATTTATCTCATGTCTTGCGGTATCAGATTTCTTAATAATGATAAAAAAATCTATATATCTTATCAGCATCTCAAGCCCATTGGAGCAATGTCTCTCGACTTTGAAAAATCTCAAACGTGGTGAACTGCATAATATATTCAAAAATATTAATCTTGACTGAAAAAGTCATTAAACTAATAATATTTATTAAACTTATTCTGATCAGATGGTCTACTTGATCAATGGGATTACGAGTGGAGATGGTTCTTTATGACCTTGATTGCAACTGGCTAATGGTCTAGACAAATGAGAAAGTTATCACTAGATGTTGCATTTAGTGAGCATGGACATTTCACTGCATCAAAAAAATCAAAGTAATGGTCAATGTTTGATGGCATAATTCAGAGTTGGACCTCACCTGGAAATTATCACTTTGAGTAGAACATAGCGTAGCTCTGATTTATATATGGACCTTTGCTGTATAAGCTGACAGATTATATTTATTGAAGTAGAACCTAGTGTCTTTGGTGCATTTATGGAACAAATAGTCGTGACTTTTGAAGTAGAAAGTAGGACGTTTATGTTATTAATCTAGGATTTTTCATTTTTCACATTTAGTATCTTTTGTTTGGGGATGTTTGTTTCGTCACAAAAGTAATAAAAGTTTGTAATTCGTAAATGGCTTATAACCCAATTATAACTATAGCATTTGTTTGAACCGTAAATCGTAAAAGACTTACGCAACTCAACTATCATTCACTTGCAACCCAATAACCACTTACTTACAGCCCACTTACAGTTAATTTTGTGGTCATACAAATTTGTATTATTTTTTATGTTAATAATAATTTTTTTTAATACTTAACATTTTTAGTATTTACTTGCAATATTAAAACTTTTTAAATCATTAAATAGTGAATTTTGTGCTCAATTTTCCCACTTACGACTTACACATTACGACAACCAAACACCGTAAAACACAATACACTTTCTCACTTACAATTTTATATTACCAACCAAACACCGTAAAATTTACATGCATGTAACTCATTTACAACTGTAAAAGACTTACCAATTATGACTTACGAATTAGGGCCAATTACGACAACCAAAAAGACCTCTGGCAACCTGATTTTTCCTGTCTGTTTGCATATCCTTCGTTCTTTGCGTTTAAACATGTCTCCTATATGAATTGATCCGTAAACAAATTATATTTTTCTAAGAACTCTAGTGTCTATCCTAAATTTAAAGTTTTTGACAAACCTATATGAAAAAAAATCAACAAATTTAAACAGTAAAAACTCACCTTTTCATCATTGAAAATCAAGGTGAGTGATTTTTTTAAGGGGGGATGACTCTAAAGTTTTTAGAGTTTATGAGTTAAGTAATAGAGAGTGTTTTGAGACTGAAGAAGAATTAAGTTACAGGGGTTGGGTGTACTTACTAATTACATGTATATACTAACTAATTATTGTGATAAAGTTGTAATATTTGAAAAGTTTATTCTATATTCTGTATTTTTCATTTGAGAGTAAACATGTCTAAGAAAATCTTAACTTATTTTTTAAGGCTACTTATCACTTATTTGGTTTTAAATAATCGCACTCCTAAAATATATATACATTTGAATTCTTTTATATTCTCTCGAGACAAAAACATAAGGAGCAATTGCAAAATAACACAAAAAAAAGTTTGTTTTGTTCTGTGCGTACCCCCTCACTTTATTCTTGGGATAATAAAACTACTAAAATGAGTATCAATTTGATGGACTCATAACATTTCTGGAACGGTTAAATGAGGTGTGCTTTACTCTTCTGCATGTAAGATCTTGAATAATCAAGAAAAATAGGGCAGAAAAGATTGGAAGGCATATAGCGATTCTAAATCCAGCGTTCTCTTAATGTTTGCCTCCTCCCAAGAAAGAAAAACATGTTTTTTTTTAAAAGTAACGAGATTACATACTGTATTTGATCTACACAAAAAGCTTTTGAGAATTTTTTTCAAGTTGTGTCACAGATAACCATACGGCTTTGTTGCCCTCGTACATCTCTAGTGGAAATTCTTTCGTGTTGATGACTCTGGAAATACAAAGATCACTTAGCATTTCAACTTCAATCGATAAGAGAGACTGATAGTTAACTGCGAACTTCTTCACAAAATAAAATAAAATAAAATAAAATGAAAGAGGCTTTTGAAGAATGTTTTCTTCTCCTTGCAGAGAGCCAATCAAAAACTTGAGGCAATGCTCTCCGTAGGAAATTATCTTTTGGCCTATGCTACTCCCACAGAGAATGCTGCTCCCTCTTCGAAGGAGGCTGCAACTGATAAGTTACATATCTGAGAAGTTACATTTCATAGAATAATAACATCGATCAATCTTTGCAACACTATTTATAAAGTTGTACTATTAAATCGCAAATGATATGAATCATTTGCGAATAGTTTTTGTATTATTCGGTCAAAGTTCACTGCAGATTTTGGAATAATTCACAAATTATTTGCTAGTTATTAGAATAATTTGAAAATTCTATGACTGCTGGTTTTTACAGCTCATGCTAGTTCCGAAGGTGTAATTTATAAAAACTTTTCTGAGTTTACTGAATCTAAAGACTTGGCTCTACAAATAGTTAAGTAGTATGAACCATATTATAAGCATAAAAAACCATCGTCAATTTTGATACAGTATTGGTTCCTAGTGAAGTTGAGACAAAGGACAATATCTTTGAAAACACCTGCAAGATATTTTTTATGCGGCTGAGGACTTTTCCTCCCACTTGCAGCAAATTTTCAATTCACAAATTTTTTTTGTGTTTTTATCTTTGAAAATATCAAAAATTTCAATATGTTTTTTCGTTTACACTTTCACATTGTAATCAAACACCGAAAAACTTACTTATACAAATCTCTATTTCTTATTGCCACCCAAAAAATGAGAAAGGCACACCACAACTAATTACAAGTGTGTCATTATTTTTTTTTTGACATTTTTACCCTTAATGAAAAGTTCAAAACGCCCTTCTTCTTCCTCTTTCCTTCCTCTCCGTCCTCTTACTCCTCTATCCTCTTTCACGGCGAACCTGACCTCCCTCGCTTGGAAACTCCTCCCAGCCTCTCCCCCCTCGTCGGCGACCCCCAACCCCCTCCCCTCGATCTCCCATTTCTCTCTCCTTCCTGCTGGATCTGGCTGAGCAGACACTTGTCTGTTCAGCCGGACTCTGGATTCTCAGGTCGAGCAGACACTTGTCTGTTTGGCTGAACTCTGGATTCCGATCGAACAGCTGGAGGAGGGGGAGAGAGGGAAGATCGGGGGGAGGGGGGGTCGGGGGGTCGCCAGCGAGGAGGAGAGCCGAGAGGGGAGTTCGCCAACGAGGAGGAGGAAGGGAGGAGGGAGAGGGAGCGGGTTCGTCGGAGGAGGAGGGGAGGCCAGGGGGAAGGGGGTCGCAGGAGGAGGGGAGGGTTCGCCGGGGAGGGGGCGGCCGCGGGGGAGGGAGTTCGCCGGTATGGGAGCGAGAGGAGGGAAAGAAGAAGAAATGGGTATTTTGATCATTTCTGAATTTTGTGCTGTGCTTTTATCAATATTGAGGGTGCTTTAATCCTTGGGGTACCTTTCTCATTTTCTAGGGCAGCAATATCCGCCCCCACTAGTCTCCCTTCAAAATTAGTACTAGAAAGACCCTTTATACCAAATTGCCCTTCCGTCTAACAGTCACGTCAGAATTATAGCATGAAATCTCGCTATCATACTATTGAACCTCATGCTAAATGGTGAAAAAATAAGATTGAGTTGTCGGAATTCCTGTTCCAAGATTTCAGAGTAGAAAAAAAAAAAAAAAGCTAAAAATAAGATCATATATAAATCATATCATCAAAATTAGATCTCATTTCAACATTATTCCCCCTGACTCTCGTCATTCCCAATCACCACCATTATTATTAATTGGGGAGGTGTTGTTAGAAAGGAAACAATTATCGCCCTCACTTAAAAGAGGAGAGCAATGGAACCCAAAGACAGCAAAAATGCTCAGAGAAAGGCACTGCATGTGAAGAGCCAGCTGGAGATGGCCCCAAGTCATGGAATGTGGGCCCTAGACAATTGGAAAGTGTTTTGTTTATTCGTGCACAGAAGGGCCTTTGGGGGACAGTGTTTTGATCAACTGGCTTAAAAAGTCTAGCTTGTAGGGTCCCCTTGCCCTTGATTTGGGCCTAGCATCCTACAAGGGCCTGTTTGTTTATTAGAAGAGAGGAAACACAAAAGGAAGAGAGTCTTTTCTTCCTCTTCTGGTTATTAATTGATTTTTGGAGGAAAAGAGTCTCTTCTTTCAGGCTGGTGATTAGTTGGCCGCCTATGTGACGGAAGAGAAAGCAATTCTTCAGCCCAAAAATGAGCTGAAGAGCGGTGGAGCTCTCGAATCAAGGTGTTTTTATTATTATTTATTCCCTCTTCATCTCGCCAGAAGGAAAGAGAGCGGTGTTGTTGGTCTTCAGATCTCTTCACCTCCTCCCTTCCTCTCCTTCCTGTAATCACCTAGAGAGGGGGGGGGGGGGGGGGGGGGGGGGGGGGGGTGAATAGGCGACTAGCTAATCTAATGGTCAATAATGCGGAATTAAAACTTATTAATGCAAACTAAAAACTTCTTAAACTAAACACCACGTATAACATAAGAGTGTAGCCGGATTCCCCGTGAAGGGCTCTGAACTAACTCCTCAAGATTCCTCTAGATAAGAGTTGAGGTGCCGCGTTGGCTCTCTTGGTTAAATACAAGTGTTAGCAATAATCCCCAAGCATATAACAATATGAGCACAATTATATATCAAGCATATAAAGATGAAAGCAAAATAAGCATGCAAGATATAAACAAGTAAGAGATAGAGAGAGAGCAACGCAAACACGGGAGATTTGTTTCGAGGTTCGAGTACACTTGCTCTACGTCCCCGCCTTCAACACTATGAAGGATTTCCACTAAAATCGATCCCACCGGATCACTCGGTGCCGCAACACCTACAAGAAGTTCCCACTAGAACTCTTAGACTCTCTAGTCCCTCTCTTGTTCCCGAACTCACCGCAAACCCATAAGCTCGCGGAGGCCACACCTCAAACACCGAGTTCCCACTAGAACCCGAAATAATGCGAACACACACGTCCGCCTCCTCAAAGCAAAGATGAAGTTTTTGGTGATCACAACACTTAAATCACCTAAAAACAATCTCACAACAACACTCCTATAGGATGAATATACCAATGGATAGCTCAAGTGTTTGTGAGAAAAACAAGGATTGAAATTGTGGTGAAAAAGACAAGAAATCACTTTTGAGAAACTCTTGATAAACTCTCCTTTTGAGTGGAAGTATTTGGCTCTAAAGCAAGTAGAGAAAACCTCTTAAAAGAGTAGGAAAAACTAGCTCCAAAAACCACATGAAAACTTGTTGAAAACAGTCCATATAAGCCCCCCTTTATATAGGCTAGAAAAACTAGCCGTTGGGGCAAATTTACAGCCCAGACGGCTGTCGGTCGACCGCCCCGATCGATCGCCAATGGTCAGAAATCCGTCCGTTGGAGGCTCGGTCGACCGGCCCGGTCGACCGTGGCCTGGAACAGAGAGCACAACTCTCTGCCGGTCGACCGGCCCGGTCGACCGGGGCTTTCCAGAGAGCAGAAGCTCTCTGGCGGTCAACCGGGTCGGTCGACGGCCCTCCAGCCAAACTGGCGTGCACATTCTGTGCACGTCGATCGACCGACTCGGTCGACCGACTCCTAGCTCGGTCGACCGGCAGAAGCCAGACAGAAATTATTTAGGGATTTAAAAGGTTGACTTTTTAGATTAAATAAAATCCCATAAAATATCTAAAATTCTACAAAAATAGTTTCAGTATTATACTTTGATAAACAAACATGTTTGAGTAAAATCAAGACATGTTACAAACATTTTGAACTATTTTTATAACTTAGAAATTTTGGCATAAAACAAAAACCGTATTTTTCCAAAATAGATTTTTATCCAAAACTCCTCCAAATACAAAAACAAGATATCTTAAACTCTTTTAAAGTATAGAGTGTATGGATATAATCCACTACACATACATGATGAAATATCTATGTTTTTGATATTAAGCTCTAAAGTAAGTTTGGTTAAAGACATGTATACTTGAATTCTAAAAACCAAACCGGTATTTTTCCAAAATGAAAACTCTTTTGTATTTTTTCAAGATAGAAACTCTTTTATAAAAAACACAACTAAATCTTGTGTGTGAGTGTATATGGTATACTTGAGCAATCCACCAACTATTCTATCATTTACATTTTATCTAAAACAAAATCTTAACAAAAACAAACCTAGACTCAAGTCTTCACTTGAAGTCTTCTCATCCTTCTTGACTTGGTCCAAACATGATCCAAAGAGCTAGACTCCTCTTGAGTACTTGATGTGGTCTTGATGCATAGGCTCTTGAATTAAACCGTGCTAGCTCCAAAACTTGACTTTAAATTCTTTGTTGAAGCTAAACACCAACTAAGATCTTGATCATAAATCTGAGACTAATTAAACACAAGATCATTAGTACTATAACTACATAAGTTGATCATCATTAAAACTAAAGTGATGGGCCTTTGGGCCAACACTTCCTGCCCTCCATCTCCTTCTCGCGTCTTCTCTCTTGTCGTCGACTCCCTCGTGCCAGCCCGAGTTCAAGTCTTGTCAACTCCTCCTGGCGTCTCGCTTTGATCTCTGGCGTCTCGAGTTCGATCTCCTCTTTCTTGGGATCGATCTCCTCTTTCTTGGGTTCAGTCTCCTCTGTCGTCGCTCATCTTTTCGATATCCTCCATCCGTCTCGGAATCGATCTCCTGGTCCTTCTTGGCCCTGATCCCCTTGTACTGATGTGGATTTGATCTATTTTGTCGGTGGTGGCTTCGATTACATCCCTCAGTCTCAGAATCGATCTCTTAGCTCCCACTTGGTCCCGATCTGCTCATTGTGACGTCGATTCGATCTAGTCGGTGGTGCCTTCGATCTCCTCCCTCTGTTTTGGAATCGATCTCCTTGCTCCCTTTTGGCCTGATTTGCTCATTGTGATGTCAATTCGAGCTGGTCGGCTGGGGTGGCTTCGATCTCCTTCCTGCGTCTCGCAATCGACCTCTTGGCTCCCCCAAGTTAATGATGCTTGTTGGAATTGGTTCCAATTGGCTCTGTTTTGGTTATTTCTAGATGCTTGTTGGTATTAGTTCCAATTGGTTCTGATTTGGTTATTTCTTGGATGCTTGTTGGTATTGGTTCCAATTGGTTCTAATTTGGTTATTTCTTGTTGCTTGTTGGTACTGATTCCATTTGGTTATCATGGATACTTGTTGGTACTAGTTTCAACTGGTTCTGATTTGGTTATTTCTAGATGTTTGCGTTGAATATCATTCTCTCTATGCTTGATATTTTTGGATGTTGCTGCTTCCTATTACTTCAGCTGTTGCTTCAGCTGGCGGCAACAACAATCGCAAGCAGCCGATGTAGCCAGCAACAACACTGGCAGCAAGCAGCAAAGGGAGGTAGCAACAACAATTTGGATTTTTGAAAGTAAAGGGTGGTAATCTCACCAGGGTGCTCACAAATCCCTCACTTCCTTATTTAATGTGCAACTAAACATCGCATGAAAGAAGGAAGAGAAGGAAGAGAGCTCTTCTTTCTTTCAATTTTGTCAAAACAAACTATGATGGAGATTTTTCACAACCACTGATCAAACGATTTGATCCACACCACAAGTGAGAGTAGGGAGGTGGGGAGTGTGTGAATAAAAGTGATGCACAACACAAAAAAGAAGAGACAAAAGATTTTTTTTATGTGAAAAACCAAATCAAGAAAAAACCATGGAGAGGAGAAGAATATTCCACTATAATTCTCATGTTACAAGAATTACAGAGAATTTATTGGTATATCTCTGAGTTAGGATTGATTGGAAGAACAAAGATGCCCTTCTCGTTGGAGGAGAAGGTCTATTTGTACTGAGCTATTGGCATGGAGGCGGATGGTATGGGCGTGATCTCTGTAACTGGACGATCTTCATGAGTAGATTTTACTATAACGACCATGATTATTAGCGCTGAACTATTGGGATTACATGCAGGAAATCTCGCCACTGTTCATAACTGCCCGCGTTGGGAGTGTTATACATTATGAACGTGAAAGAGAAAGGGGAGATGTAACTGCAGGCGAACATCTTGATGGTCGTTACTGGGAACTTCTGGAATGGAATCAGGAGTCTTAGACTATAGATGGCTTCAGAGGGATATAGTCTTCGGGGCTGAAGATTACTCTGGGATAACTTGAGATAGTGGAGCTTCTAAAGTGAAAAAGTCTTTGGTATGAAAGTCGACTCTGGTGCAATTTGATTGATTCCAGGAGGATGTAGAGTGGCGGAGGTCTCGGGACAGACCGAAAGCTATGGACGTCTCAGTGGAAGGCTTTCAGTTGCATGGACACATGTCACCATCTTGATGAGGGTCAATTTTTTGATCACTACAGATGCCCCCTCTCTTTCGCTTGTCAGAGCCTATGAAAGGAAAGTTGGAAGAGCAGAGTTGGTAGAGATCCCTAAATGCCTTGACTTCTTCTTGGTATCTATAAGCAGGAGAGGATTTGGATCATAAATGTGAATCTTCTAGATTGCCTTGGAGATCACATGGCTGGATGACAGTTGGCACGTCAATCGATTAGATTGCTTGAAATATATTATTGGTGTCCTTTCGAATCCTGACGCCATGATGGCTAAGATCGTGTGGCAGAGGTGGTTGGTATATGCTGATTTGGTTGATCGAGGATCTTGGGATGCGAACTGATTTTTCGGGTATTATGAATTTGAATTGGAGACGGTTTGGTTCCTCTTCATTTATAAATAGGGCAAAGTCTTCAGGGTGAAAATCACATCTGTTTTCTTCTTCAGAAAATACTTACTTCAAAATTGTTCCTTCTCAGGTTCGTTGCAATGTCTTTCTTCTTCTTCATCAGATGGAAAAAGAAAAGGGAGAGGATGGAAATGGCGGACAGGACCTCGCTGTTTGGGAGCCTGGCTGGTGCGATATGTCAGTCATTATGATTAGCCCGTCACGAAATACCAGTCATCGTGATTGGGCACTGTTGTCAAGGGTGACAAGGAGAGTTTCTGCTTTAAGTTGGCTTGATCGTCTGGTCTATGGCTGGATCGGTCTGATTCCAACTTTGAGGTTGGAGTCATTCTTTCTTGATAGTGTATATGAGGTAGAAGTAGGGGCAGTCCTCGATGGTTACAGAGGAGGATGTGACTCCTTGGCAATCTTACTTGTCTTGGAGTCTTTATTTTGACCGAACACCATTGTCTCGCGTTTGAAGACTCTTCTTGCGACAGCAATAGTGGGGGAGTATGGGGGTATTCGTCGGATTGTCACCGATGAAGTACTCCACCTTCCAGAGCTCTAATTTCTTCCTGAGAACAAAAGGTTGGTGCTATGATATCATTATTGACTTGTATCTTGGAGGTTCTATCCTAGTCGGATATCGCTTTCTCGTGTGCCTTCTGACAGATGTTCTCCGAAGGACAAGCTTCTGGAGTTCGAAGGTGAGGCTGGACGTAATGACATGATGGAAGGATTGGATTGTGATCATCTATATTTCTTTTCAAAAAATTGTAAACACAAAATTGTAATGAAATTTTGTATTACTCTTGTTAGTGTAATCAATTATGTATTCAGAGTGACAAGACTTTTCAAAATAAAATATATATAAATGCCTCTAGAATGGAAATGTTTGTTTAGATCTTCCTTGAATTGCTTTACTGTTAGTCTTGTTCAGAATCGAGCACGTCTTCTTGGAGTGCCGGTCTTTAACTTTGGAATGTTTGATTTGGCATATGGATGATTTGGTAAGCTTGCGATGTTGATCCTGAGTGGGAGTAGTCTCATCAATAGTACTTGCAAACTTCTAGCCTCCAAGTAGGAGAAATCCTAATAACAGAATGAAAATTTTGGTAGGACGCTGAGTGGGGAAAATCCCATAACAGAGTAGGAACTCCGAGTAGGAAAATCTCACAACAGAGTAGGGACTCCAAGTGGGAAAAATCCCACAGCGAAGGGTCCTCTGAGTGGGTGAAATTGCAGCAGCGGAGTCCGGTTCGTGGGCTTGTGTTTGTGTTTCATACCCGATAGAGGAAAACTACCAGGGGTATAAACGCCTGCTAGCCCACAATGGAGGAATGATGCTCACACAAGCATGTAATGAAATGACTTAAATTAAACGTTAGATGCAACATAAGAACTAATGAAAGCTGTATTAGGCCAGCAGTATTACGTATGCTCAGTTTCTAGTTACACGAAACTAGTACGATGAGAGAATAATTCAAAAAAAAGAAACCCTTATGTATATACCACATGTCTCGAGCAATTGTAGGCTAAGGATGTACAACCATGTCATCTCGGGATGAGAAGTACATGAAGCATTCACAAAGTTGGTGTTCGGATTATACCTGTGCGACTGTGCTTTTCTAGTGTATTTGATGTCTTCAGCTTCTAATCACATGAAACTAGTACGTCGAGGGGATAATTTAAAGAAGAACTCTCATGTATATGTCATATGTCTCATGCAATTAAAGGCTCTCCGGAATGCTTACTTGCAAATTGAAAAAAGGTTTGAAGTGGAGATGTCACCCATCGACAAATTGGATGCATCGACTCCGAATAAGAAAAATCCCGTTAGCGAAGTGGCGATACGGACCTCCGAGTGGGAGAATTTCCAGCAACGGAGTTGAGCCTTTGGGTGGGGAAAATCCCATCAGAGGAGTCGGGTTCACAATTATTTTCGAGTGGGGAAAATCCCATCGGCGGGGCCGTAACCTCGGTAGGGACCTGAAGTAGGGATATAACCCATCGATAGATTGGATGCGTCTACTGCGAGTGGGAGGAATCCCAGTAACAGAGTGGTGATCCTTCTTGGACCCAACAGAGGGATACCACACGGGGTTCATCCATCGTCGGACGAGGGGGCCAGTAGGCTACTATTTGTATTTTCAAGTGGAAAAAATTTCATCAGCGGAACATCAAACGGAGGCTCTGGGTGGGAGAACTCCCTGCAGTAGAGTAGGGACTCCGTATGGAAAAAATCCCACAATGGAGAGTTTCAATTCCCATAGCGCTAATCGAGAAAGGGCCTATAGGCAAGTCTGTGTTGCCGTTTCTGAGTGGGAAAAATCTATCAGAGGAGTGTACAGACACAATCCTCCAAATGGGAGAATTCCCATCAGCAGAATGACTGACTTTGAGTGGGGAAAATCCCATCAACGAAAGGACTGACTCCGAGCGATGAAAATCTCAGCAGCAGAGTAGTTTCAAGTGGGAAAAATCACATCAACGAAATGTCTAGACACAATCCTCTGAGTGGGAAAAATCCCATCAGGGGCATGACTGACTCCAAGTGAGGAAAATCCCAGCAGCGAAGTAGTTTCGAGTAGAAAAAATCCCATCAGCTGAATGTCTATCTTGAAAAAACTGCAATTGTTAGGAGCAAAAATATCATTTTATTCAATATTGGAATGGAATACATGGAACTGAAATACAGAAAATGGTAGGGATAGGAGTATTGTTTTGTCTCTCGGAGATGTGAAATCACTTAATTGCTGTGTATTGAGTGATTAAGTATTGTGACTGGGAAAGTGGTGGAGCGTTGAGCTGTCTGAATTCGGAGGCTGCTTTAAGAGTGAGAATGTACTCTTTAAGGAAGTCTTATTGGATGAGCTCTTTCAGTTACTTCTGGAGGGTCCAGCAGTGGATGATTTTGTGTCCCTTACAGTCATGGTAGGAGCAATACTCTTCTGTTCCAGAAAGTGTGGGATCATACTGGATTGGTTTAGGGCGCCTAACTCACGGTTGGTCCTTAATGGTGTCGAAGATTTCGTTGATGGGGAGCCTCAATGGAGTGAAATGTTGCTCTGTCCAGAAGGCTCGGAGTGGGCTTGGAGAGAGAGGATCGGGAGCACTTGTCTTTTGAAAACAGGTTGCTCCCGGTTCTTATCTTGGGCATGGGCGGAGGCTTCGTGTGGAGATTTCAACTTTCGTCCGATGTCACCTTGTTTCGCACCTTGTTTCGCGGTATAGTTGACGATTCCATTATTTTTGTTATTTTTAAATGTATTTCCCCCCCTTTTTTGGGTATTCTGGACATATGTCAAACATATACAATGTTCTGTACACGCACTATGCAAGGATAAACAATAAACCACTTGAAAGATTCTATGACCCCTACAATCAAGCCTTACTAGCTCAATAATATGATCATATGGCAAAAAAAATCGAGTGCACGTTGTGCATGTAGATGTTTAAAACAACTACCTAACTTAATCAGTGTGAAATGGACTGCACGTCGTGCATCTTCTACATCTTCAAATACTTGATTACTTGAATGAGAATGAACATCCGAAATCATCTCAAGTCTCAGAGAGAGAGAGAGAGAGAGAGAGAGAGAGAGAGAGATGGCCACTGCTCGTTTCCTAGTGATAGCTGCTGCTTGCATTGTGGCGATGAGTTCGAGTTGTTTTCAAAGCGTCGAAGGATGGAAGGTTGACGAGGTGGAAGGATGGAAAAGCGAGGAGCTCAAGTTTATACACGTTGGAGGGAAGGTTTTGTGCCAGGACTGCACCAAAGGCTGGAACCAGTGGGCTCATGGCGCAACCCCTGTCAAAGGTACTCTTTTTAGCTGCTTTGAGTTGTATTCGGGGGAAAAAAACAAAAATTAAAGATCTTTAGACAGTACGATTTATATCAAAATATGCAATTTTGTGTAGGCTGCAAGGTCGCAGTGACGTGCATGGACTCAAGAAAACGGGTGGTGTATCACGTCAGCGACGATACCGACGAGCTAGGGGAGTTCGACGTGCCCGTCAGCAAGTATGCGAACGGGAAGGAGCTCAGGCCCGAAGGCTGCTCGGTGAGGCTCGTCTCCTCGCCTGATCAGGCTTGCAGTGTTATGACCAACTTCGGTGGCGGACGATCTGGGGTTAAGCTCCACCGGCCGTCCCATGTTTACCCCGGCATGGTGAAGTACACAGTCGGGCCCTTCTTCTTCACGTCGCCGGTGTGCGATGAGCCTGACACGGCGGAATCCGGCAAAGGGAGTGGCTACTGATGATGTGTGGTTGGTGCACTTGTTCTGATGGTCTTCCAATTTGATTGGTTTCTGTTTACTGCAAAAAAAGAAAAAAAAATTTGCTTTCCCTTCTGTCTGTCTTTTGGCACCCCGGGAATGGATTATGTAAGGAGCAAAGTACGTTCTTGACATGAATGTTATTGATTAATGAAAATTTCCCAAAAAAAAGATATTGATTAATGAATATTGATACCAGTATATCTTATTGTGTGCTTTGCTCCAAATGGTTTGAGTGAATATCTTCATATTAACACAAAATCAAGGCTCAAATTACCACAAAAAACGTACCTCAACTTCTATTCATCTTGATATTATGCTTTAAAATGTTATAAACAAAAATTCATGCATTTTGAAATTCAATTGCTCATCCATTAAGTAATTGTAAAATAAGAAAATCATTCATTTTTCACCACCTAAAGTATAGATAAATAACTTTCAAATTTATGATTTTTTATCTATATAATTTTTAAAATATATAGATCAAGAAAAACGGAATGAATAATTTAATTTCATTGTATAACATGTATTTTTGGAAGCGGACATAACTCTCATATACATTAGGAGTATTAAAACCTTACCCTTCCTGTTTGAAATATATAATTATCATAGTATAGATGATAATCAAGATGTCTTAACATTCTAGTCCACAGTATTTATTCAGGCAGTACCTTGGAAACATCTTAAAATAACATAGAGAATGAAACCAGACGGTATTCATACTGAAAAAAACGAACTTTTAACCTACGCGGCCGGCCTTCATCTACTGCCCGTGCATAAAGTACCTAAATCCAGGGAGTTGCGGTAATTTTCTCTCTGAATAAGAATTCTTTTATCAGCTTTACATCGAAAAAGCAAGCGCAAATCATAAAGATCAATAACCCATTGCTTATAAAAGGCAAGTGTTGGGATTTGAGTCAAATAAATAGTCCCACATCAGCTAAACACAGGAATGATCTTAGGTATATAAGAATTTGGGCAACTCACACATAGAAGGTTAGTCTTTTAGGATGGTGCCCAAGTCCTTCAATAAGTCCTTCGGGTTTGAATGGGGGTGATGATCCTCCGTTGTTGAAGATTGTTGAGCTGTCTTGTGTATATATTAAGAATTTGGGCAAAAGTTACGAAAACCCAGTTCTATTATTGTGAATGATGCCCCCTGAGACTCCGAAAGGTACTGTGTTTAATACCCTGTACAAACATTCAAAGATTATATGCATGGTTAAAGCTCAAGAAAGTAGAGTTTTGCTTGTTTTTATTATTTTTGGTGATGGTGGTGGCGGTTTGTGGCGGGGGTGCAAACGATGCCGGTGAGTTCTCATTCTAATGTCAACAAACTCTGAAGAGACTTCAGTAGAGGTCTTACTCAAATCCACGAGCAAAAATAAACAACTCAAATCTACGAGCAATTGGATAGAATAAACTCAATTTTATTAATCAAAAGCTAATATCAAAATAAAGAATATAAGGACTTTTTATACGCTTACAAAAGAGTCATATTCTAACTCAGAATACTCTGATACGCAGTAGGACTATCGACAGATGAAAGGTGTTGTCGACAGGTGATGTAAAGACTATGGGTGTCAAACGGGCCAAGCCAGACCGGGGCGAGCCCGTCCACCCCGCCCAGTCAAATTGTAGCGGCCCGGCCCATGACCCGGGTGACACGGACACGCGCTAGACCCAACCCGGCCCGGCCTTATTAAAAATAAAAAAAACTTCTAAAAATTTTCTAACAACTGTAGCCATCACCCACCCCCCCCCCCCCCCCCACCCCACAAAAAAAAAAAAAAAAAAAATCTCCCTTTCCCTCTTCCCCCAGGCTATTCGGCTGGCTCTGGTCGTGACCGAGCAGAGTGTAACTCTAGTATGTTCGACCGAAATCCAATTGAACAGACCTGTTCAGTCGGAATACGGCCAAACAACCGGGGGGGGGGGGGGGGAGATCGGGGGGAGGGCATCGGGGAGTGAGGGTCGCCGGAAGATTCGGTGGGGGGATGGGAGGAGGGGAGATCGGTGGGAGGGGCGTCGGGGAGTGAGGGTCGCCAAGAAGGGGGGAGGGGGAGGAGGAGGGGAAGGGTTGTCGGGGGAGGCTGGGGAGGGGGAGCGCCGGGGAGGGGGGATTTCCAGAGTTAAAGGAAGAGGGAGATTGAAGGAAGAAAAAAGAATAAAAAGATATTTTGTACTTTTCACCGAGAGTGAAATGAAAAAAAATAAAAGAAATCATACCTGTAATTTTTCGGGAGGCGCTTCTCGTTTCTTAAAGTGGCAATATCCACTTCCAAGAAATAGAGGAGGGGACTAGTGGAGTCTTTGGCCGCCACCTCAGCACCTTCTGACAGAGATTCGGTTGATGTGTGTGAATCACACACACATACAATAAGAGAACCAATCACGCATTGACGTGTATTGGTCCTCTTATAATATGTTATGTGTGCGGGTCTCACACACATATTATAAGAGATTATAAGAGTTCCAATTCACGTGTCAATACATAATTATTTCTCTTATTGTATATGTGTGTGGCGCACACACATGAACCGAATCCATCTGACAGGACGAGCTAGAACGCTCTCGTTAATTGCGTCGGTGTCACTGCTGATGTGCTGCTCGTCTTTGCCCCCAGAAAGCGCCAAAAACCTCGAAAGGCCCTTTATCTCAACTATAAATACTCCAAAGCCAACAAGGGGGAAGGCACGTTCTTATTGCAGCTCTCACCTCACTTTGGATTGAGCTCACCTCGGGCAAGAAGCCAACTTAGCATCAAATGGTCTTTGGGTCGCAGAGCCGAGAGTCCCAGATCCGACCTTCTCTGACTGCGGTAGTGTTTTTTCGCAGGGAATCCAAGGCAGCCTTAACGCACCTCGGCCCAACATCCCTCAGCCCATCATCAAAAAGCCCAAACCCAAAATCTGCTGAAACAAGTGACACTGTTGTTTGCTTCAACATCTGTGTTAGTTAAATAACACAACTAAAATGCATAGGTTTACATTTTACAATGATGCTAAAACAAGAAATTGAAGGACAATATAACTTCAAAAGATTTACTTAACAGCCAACACTGTATTCACTATTCTATATGAAAGTTTCTTCTTTTTTGGAAGAACTTTTCTACAGAAGTGGCCTTTTTAAGCGGTGGCTCTCATCAGTCAAAATGTGCACTTTTCGCAAACACCAATGCGCTGTAACACGAGTCGCTTTTTTCCTTTTCGAGGACATAATTAAACGTTACCTTCAATGTCCAGGAATTAGATGTCAGAAACACAAATTAATTTAAATAACATACTGCCATTGTTCTGTGTCAAAAAGCTATACAAAAAACACCACGCTGATCGTCATCATACTAGATTAAAAGAAATGATCTTTTCATTAACTTTGCAAGGAAAATTGTTTGGAAATTACTGTTGGAATTGAAGAATATAAATGCAAATCTTTAAGTTGAATTATGGCGAGATCCGTTGATCGAATCAATTGGATGATGGTTGGAGTGTGTTCTCCTTCCATTGGGGATGAACGTGGTATATTCACATGTTCAATTCCGACTTCGAATAAATGAGATATTCAAGTCTAAAGATTGCCTAATTCAAAGTCAAACGGGACTAAAGGTAGCTAAAAGCATTTAGTCCCATATTGGCCGTGAGATGGAAGTTTGTAGTGTATAAATAGAGAAAATTGAGAACAAAGGGCGTGCCCTTTGGGTACTTGGAGTTTTCGCGCGCGATTGGGAGGGAACCATGCCCTATCATGCGTGCGTGCGCGCGCCGCCGCTGGCGCCGGTGCCGGGTCGGGCTCGGACTCGGGTCCGGGTCCGGGTTCTGGTTTGGGTTCCCTACCTGGCCTGGTTCTTTTTGAATCAGGTCTCAAGGGTATGAGCCGCTACCCGAACCAAACCCGCTCCGCCCCGCCAACGGACCCGATCCGCCAACAGGTGTCAGACCAGTTGGACGGCCAATGGTTGCGAGCCTGTTGGTCTGCCAACGGTTGCGAACCTATTGGACTGCCAACGGTTGCGCCAAAGGTTGCGAACCATACCCGCTCCCGCCAACGATTGCGAACCAGCCAGTTGACTGCCAAAGGTTGCGAACCAATTGGAGAGCCAACAGTCATGACTGTTGGGTCGATAGGTTGCAACTTTTCGTTGGGTTCGAACTGTTGGCCCCTCTGGAAGGCTATATAAAGGACTCCATATTCTCAATAGAAACACAACAACACACCAAAAAACAAACAACTTCTCTTGTCTCTCTCTCTGAGTTCTGAACACTTCAATTTTCTGCGTTCTGAACTGGGAAGTAGAGTTCTGAAGTGACTTCCAAAAGAGAAGTGGGAAATCAGCAACTCGGTTTCCGAAGCGACTTCCAAAGAAGATTCTGCAAAAATTCATTCTGAAAGAGGAATCAGAAAATTCAACATATTCTTTTATAGAATTGTTGTCTGAATCTGGTACTTCTGAAGAAGAATATTCTTCAACCTTCCTTCGTCCTCAACAGTGGGTGCTCCTCCAGAGAGTAGAGGCAAATATTCATTTGAAATTTGTCCTTGTACCGCTGCTTCAACGATCCTGTGAAGGTACTGGTTGACTACGGTTCGACCGTACGGTGATTTGGTAGTGCTATCCAAATACCGTGAAGGAGTGTTGTATCTTGGGAGACCAGCGTCCATTATCCCGTTAGCACCGGTGCGGGGGACGTAATTGTCTTAAGGAGATTCGCTCTAAGTGTACCTCACTCCAAAATACTGTATAAGTGGACTAAGTCCTTTATACAGGGGATATACTTTACAGTATATCGAGACTGATTTAGATTCAGTCTAATTTGTGTTTAACCAAGGAAGGAAATTGAAAGGTGGTTCTTAAATTAAGGAACGTTCTATTGAACGAAAACCTCCCACTGATATTTGCCGACCTGACCAATTAGATTGTTGATATCTCAGTGATCTTGATTAGTTGTCAGATTGATTCCTGTTAAGCAGAATATCCAACAATCTTAAGACAATTAATATTGAAGTTTCTTACTTCTGTTCTGCTTGAACTTGCAGAAAATGTCTGAGACTAATCAAGATAGCACTAGCAAGGCACCAAACATGCAAGTTTTGATGCCAATTCCACTTCCTAACCCGAAGCCGGAGAAGCCAGGAAAATTTGATGGCACAGAATTCAAGAGGTGGCAACAGAAGATGCTCTTCTACTTGACCACTCTTCATCTGGCTAGATTCCTGCAAGAAGATCCACCAGAGCCTGCAACTGATGCATGGACTCAATCTGATTTCCTTTGCCGAAATTATATTTTAAATGGACTGGATGACTCTCTTTACAATGTCTACAGTCCTATCACAACGGCAAAGAAGTTATGGGCCAGTCTTGACAAGAAGTACAAGACTGAGGATGCTGGTACCAAGAAGTTCGTCGTAGGATGATTTCTAGAGTACAAAATGGTGGACAACAAGACTGTAATCAGTCAGGTGCAAGAGTTCCAACTTATCTTGCACGAGATAGAAGCCGAAGGTATGATCCTACCTGAAACTTTTCAGGTTGCTACTATCGTGGAGAAACTCTCACCTGCGTGGAGAGATTTCAAGAACTACCTGAAGCATAAGCGAATGGAGTTGAAGTTGGAAGATCTCATTGTGAGGCTTCGAATCGAGGAGGACAACAGAAAGTCTGAGAAAAGGAGCAGTAAGAACTCCTACGAAGAAAAAGCAAATGTGATCGAGGACTCAAAGGGGAAAGCGTCTACTTCCAAAGGCTTAAAGCGGAAGAAGACTTCCCAGGGGTATAAAGGTAAGGTCCAAGAAGGCAAGAACATGCGCTTCAAGGGAACCTGCTACATCTGCAACAAAGAGGGGCATAAGGCGAATGAATGTCGCAGCTGTCTCAAGAAGAACAAGAAAAGTCACCCACAGGCAAACTTGACCAACCATGAGTCTCCAAGCCTTTCAGCTGTGGTGTCAGAAGTCAATCTGACAACCAACAATAAGGATTGGTGGGTAGACACTGGGGCTACTCGGCACATCTGCTCTGAAAAATTATTATTCTCTGAATATCAAATACTGGAGCAAGATGAGCAACTATTCATGGGAAATTCAGCCGTCTCAAAGGTTGAAGGAAAGGGCAAGGTCATTCTGAAGTGGACATCGGGGAAAGAGCTTACTCTTAATGATGTGCTTCATGTTCCAGACATCCGCAAGAATTTGATCTCCGGATCAATACTTAGTAAGAAAGGATTTAGAATGGTGTTTGAATCCGATAAATTTGTACTTACTAAGGGAGGGATGTATGTGGGAAAGGGTTATCTTGTTGATGGACTTTTTAAAGCCAATGTTGCAGTGGTAGATAAAAAGTCTATGTATTTGTACCCGAAGCTTATAAATAAAGGAAAATCTTCTGTTTATTTGCTTGAGTCTTCTAATTTGTGGCATGCTAGATTAGGGCATGTAAATTACAAGTCATTAAAGAACTTGTCTAATCTGGGATATATTCCTAAACTCAACTTGGAAGAAATTCGCAAGTGTGAGATTTGTGTTGAGGCCAAGTTAGCGAAAAATTCATTTCACTCAATTGATCGAAATACAGAACCTTTAGGGTAATTCATAGCGATCTGTGTGATTTGAAGTTTATGCCAACTAGAGGCAGAAAAAAAGTATTTCATTACTTTTATTGATGACTGTACAAGATACTGTTATGTGTATCTTTTAAACAGTAAGGATGAGGCAATAAATATGTTTATAACATATAAGGCCGAAGTTGAGAATCAACTCAACAAGAAATCAAGATTCTAAAATCCGATAGAGGCGGAGAATATGAATCAAATGATTTTAGTGAGTTATGTGCTAGTTTTGGTATAATACATCAAACAACAGCACCATACACTCCTCAGCAGAATGGAATTGTTGAACGGAAGAACAGAACTTTGAAGGAGATGGTTAATTCCATGCTCGTAAGTTCTGGAGCTCCGCAGAACTTGTGGGGGGAAGCTCTATTAACTGCAAATTATATTCTAAATAGAGTACCCCACAAGAAACTTGATCTTATACCATTTGAGTTATGGCATGGAAGGACACCTCCTACCATTACCTCAAAATGTGGGGTTGCCTTGCAAAGGTGCTGGCACCATTACCTAAAAAGACTAAGTTGGGAGCAAAAACTATGGACTGCGTATTCATAGGCTATGCCTAGAATAGTAGTGCCTACAGATTTCTGGTTCATAAATCAGAAATATCAGATATTCATGTAAACATGATTATCGAATCTCGAGATGCTGTGTTCTTTGAAGACATCTTTCCGTACAAACGGGAAGCAGATAAGACTTCTGGGAAAAGAACACACGAGATGGCGTTCAGGAACGAAAGCCCCGAGGAACCAATTGTTAATGCGGAAACTGAACCAAGAAGAAGTCAGAGATCTAGAATCTCAAAATCTTTTGGTCCAGATTTTATAGCATACGCTATTGAGAGCGAACCTCAAACATTTAAAGAGGCTATGTCAACCCCAGAAGCACAAATGTGGAAAGAAAGTATAAATAGCGAAATAGAATCCATACTAAGTAATCATACTTAGGAATTGGTAAACTTGCCTCCTGGCAGTAAACCAATAGGGTGTAAGTGGATTTTCAAACGAAAATTAAAACCTGATGGATCTATCGATAAGTACAAGGCTAGATTAGTAGCCAAGGGTTATCGGCAAAAAGAAGGACTTGACTACTTCGATACTTATTCATCAGTAACAAGAATAACGTCCATGCGGATGTTAATTGCAATTGCAATATTGCCAACTTAGATATCCATCAAATGGATATCAAGACTGCATTCTTAAATGGTGAATTAAATGAAGAGATATATATGGAGCAACCAGAAGGATTTAAAGTCAAGGCCAAGAACACAAGGTGTGTGTAATTGGTAAAATCCTTATATGGTTTAAAGCAGGCTCCAAAACAATGGCATGAGAAATTTGATAGTGTCATGATCAAAGATGGATTCACTATCAATGAATGCGATATGTGTGTTTACACGAAAACAGTTGAAAACGCATATATCATTGTTTGTCTTTATGTAGACGACATGTGATACTTGGGACTAATATTGAAATTATTAAGTCCACTAAAAGAATGTTATCCAACAGTTTTGACATGAAGGATCTGGGGGTTGCTGATGTAATTTTAGGAATTAAAATTACCAGAACACCAGATGGAATCAGTTTATCTCAATCTCACTATGTGGATAAGATGATAAAAAGATTCAAGGATCATGGGATAAAAGAGAATACAAATCCTTTTCTCCCACACGTCCAACTTCATAAGAATACAGGAACTGGAATACGCCAGTTGGAGTATTCTCAGATTATCGAAAGTCTAATGTATTTGATGAATTGCACTAGACCCGATATTGCTTACGCTGTAAGCAAGTTAAGTAGATACACTAGTAATCCTAGTGATCTACATTGGACCGCTCTACTACGAGTATTGGGTACGTATCACATACCAAGGAATATGCCTTGAGATATGGACAGTATCCACCTGTACTGGAAGGATACAGCTGCAAGATCACCTAGAGGGGGGGTGAATAGGTGATGGCTAATCTAATGGTCACTTATGAACAAATAATGCGGAATTAAAACTAAGTTGACCAAATTAAACTTCTTTTAATTTAAACACTTATGTATAACACAAGAGTGTTGCCGAATTCCCCTTGCGAGGCTCTGGACAAGCTCCTCTAGATTCCCCTTGAATGGGTTGAGGTGCCGCGTTGGCTCTCTTGGTTGAATACTAGTGTAACAACAATCCCAAGCAAGTATAGCAATTTAAGCACAAGGGTGTATCAAGCATATAAGAGATAAAGACTATAAAGTAATGCAAGATATAAGTGAGACAAAAAGAGTAAGAGAGCAAGAGTGAGCAATCGCAAACACAAAGGGTTTGTTTCGAGGTTCGAGCACACTTGCTCTACATCCCCGCCTTCGACACACGAAGGATTTCCACTATGCAAGATCCCCAACGGATCTCTCCTTGGTGCCGCAACACCTACAAGCTCTCGGACTCCCTTGTCCGTACACCACAAGCCCACCGGCTCAATGAGGGCGCACCTCAAACCACCGAGTTCACACAAGAACTCTACCACACGAGCACACTTGCCCGTCTCCTCAAAATACAATGGAAATCTCTTCGGTGATCTAACACTTGATCACCAATTACAAAAGCTCACTACAACACTTTCCTATAGGATAGATATGTCTATGGATGCTCAAGTGAAGTGTGAGAAATCAAGGAAGAAAGCTATGGTGAAAAACACAAGAAATCACTTTTACACTCTCTTGATAAAATCCCTAAGATGGGAAGTATTTGCACTCAATTTTGTGGAGAAAACTCTTCTAAAAGTATCAGAAAAACTGGCTCAAGAGTCTCTAAAATCTTCTCCAAAAACAGTTGACAAGACCCCTTTTTATAGGCTGACAGAAAATAGAGCCGTTGGGGTTCTGTCAGAGCTACGGTCGACCGGTCCGGTCGACCGGCAACGGTCAAAAATCCGACCGTTGCAGCCTCCGGTCGACCGGCCCGGTCGACCGACTTCCTGGAGCAGAGAGCAAACTCTCTATCGGTCGACCGGCTCGGTCGACTGATATTTCCAGAGAGCAAAAGCTCTCCTGGTCGGTCGACCGACCCGGTCGACCGGCCACTGTGCTGGCAGTGTGCACAAGACTGTGCACATCGGTCGACCGGTCCGGTCGACCGACTTGGCCTGTCAGCCAATGTCCAGGTCTGAAAACAGGATTTAAAATCTTTTTATAAAATCCTAAAAATACATAGAAATTCTACAAAAATAGTTTTACCAATATACTATGAAGGACAAACATGCTTGCACAAAATCAAGACATGTTATAGATGTTTTGGTCTATTTTTGTAACTTGAAAATATTAGCTCATAATAAAAACGTTTTTCTAAAACAACATGTTTTTCTAAAACTTGTTTTTCCATAACTTCATCAAATACAAAAACAAGATATACTTTAAAGCATAGTGTGTATGGATATGATCCACTACACAATCAAGATGACATATCTAGTTTTTGACATAAGGCACTAAACTTGGTTTTGAAATATCAACATGTTTTTCCAAACTTTCATCAAATACAAAAACAAGATATACTATAAAAGCATAGTGTGTATGGATATGATCCACTACACAATCAAGATGAAATATCTAGTTTTTGACAATAGGCTCTAAGCATGGTTTTGGATATAAGATATGTAAACTATGAAATACCAAAAATCAAAACCACTTAAATACAAATTTGGTTTTTGGTTAAAATTCTTTTCTAAAACAAAAATTCTTTTATGAAAACAATTCTATCAAGAGTGTGTGTGCATGGTATACTTGAGCAATCCACCAACTATCTATCCTTTACATTTTACTCTAAAACAAAAACAAAATCTTATACCTAGACACAAGTCTTCATCTTCTTGAAGTCTTCACTTGAAGGCTTCTCATCTTCTTGACTTGGTCCACATGCAATCCACCGAGCTCATCTCTAGATGTGGTCTTGATGCATAGGCTCGTGAATCGACCGGTGCTAGCTTCCAACTTGACTTTAAATCCTTTGTTGAAGCTCCACACCTACTAAGATCTTGATAAGGAATCTGTCACTAATTAAACACAAGATCATTAGTAATCATAACTTCATGAGTTGATCATCATCAAAACTAGGGTGATAGGCCTTTGGGCCAACAACAGTGATGCTAATTGGATTGCAGATTCTGAGGAATCAAAATCAACTAGCGGATACGTATTTACTCTAGCAGGAGCAGCGGTATCATGGAAGTCTTCTAAGCAAACATGTATTGCCCGTTCCACTATGGAATCAGAATTCATAGCCTTAGATAAGGCTGGAGAAGAAGTAGAATAGCTTCGACAATTCTTAGAAGATATACCATTATGGCAAAAGCCAGTGCCCGCTATATGTATACACTGCGATAATCAAGCAGCTATATCTAAGGCACAAAATGTTATATACAACGGTAAGTCTAGACATATTCGTCGTAGACATAATACCGTGAAGCAGTTGCTCTCAAATGAAATTATCTCTATTGACTTTGTATCGTCAAAGGATAATTTAGCGGATCCGCTTACTAAAGGTTTAAGTAGAGAGCGTATAAACTGCGCATCGAGGGGAATGGGTCTAAAAGCCTAACCTTACCGAGTCAGCTTAATGGAAACCTCACTTAGCGACTGGAGATCCCACGGACTAAGTTCAAGAGGGAAAAAAGTTATGATTGACTCAGCAAGTAAGCACTTGGGAGCTTAACTCAATCCATTCCTAAGGTGCACATAAGTGCTTTTCTACAAGTGGATTAAGGATAAGCTTAACGCTTTTAATGATGCCTATATCTTGTTACTAAACAAGTGGAGTAGAGTAGACTACTCTTAATAGGTCATCACCTATGTGAGTATAGAGTTGGGTCGGCTCTTAGGGAATTTCTATGGAGGCTGTTATTCCCTAAAGATACTCTCTGAAATCAAGAATGTCCAGGGCCAAAACGGACAAACCGAGAACCAAAGTTAATTTGAAAAGTCACTGTGTGAAACTTGTTGACTTGGTTTACACTAACGGCTAACAGTTCAAGACCTAGTTCACTGATTAGCCAGTAAGTCCGATAAAGCTTTCGCTATGGAAGGTTCAAGACCTAGTTCACCTATCCTTATGCAGTTTCTTTTCTCAAGTACCTTTCACAATAGAGCCAGTCTTTTGTGTGTCATTTCCTTGAATCTCCATTCATTGTGGGGGATTGTTGGAATTGAAGAATATAAATGCGAATCTTTAAGTTGAATTATGGCGAGATCCGTTGATCGAATCAATTGGATGATGGTTGGAGTGTGTTCTCCTTCCATTGGGGATGAACGTGGTATATTCACATGTTCAATTCCGACTTCGAATGAATGAGATATTTAAGTCTAAAGATTGCCTAATTCAAAGCCAAAACGGGACTAAAGGTAGCTAAAAGCATTTAGTCCCACATTGGCCGTGGGATGGAAGTTTGTAGTGTATAAATAGAGAAAATTGAGAACAAAGGCGTGCCCTTGGGTACTTGGAGTTTTCGCGCGCGATGGGAGGGAACCATGCCCTATCATGCGTGCGCGCGCCGCCGTTGGCGGCGGCGGCCGGCCGGCGCCGGCACTGGTGCCGGGCGGGCTCGGACTCGGGCTCGGGTCTGGGGTCTGGTTCTGGTTTGGGTTTGGGTTTGGGTTCCCTGCCTGGCCTGGTTCTTTTTGAATCAGGTCTAAAGGGTATGGGCGCTACCCGAACCAAACCGCTCCGCCCCGCCAACGGACCCGATCCGCCAACTGGTGTCAGACCAGTTGGACGGCCAATGGTTGCGAGCCTGTTGGTCTGCCAACGGTTGCAAACCTATGGGACTGCCAACGGTTGCGCCAAAGGTTGCGAACCATACCCGCTCCCGCCAACGGTTGCGAACCAGCCAGTTGACTGCCAAAGGTTGCGAACCAATTGGACAGCCAACAGTCATGACTATTGGGTCGATAGGTTGCAACCTTTCGTTTGGGTTCGAACCTGTTGGCCCCTCCTGGAAGGCTATATAAAGGACTCCATATTCTCAATAGAAACACAACAACACACCAAAAAACAAACAACTTCTCTTCTCTCTCTCTGAGTTCTGAACCCTTCAATTTCTGCGTTCTGAACTGGGAAGTAGAGTTCTGAAGTGACTTCTAAAGAGAAGTGGGAAATCAGTAACTCGGTTTCCGAAGCGACTTCCAAAGAAGATTCTGCAAAAATTCATTCTGAAAGAGGAATCAGAAAATTCAACATATTCTTTTATAGAATTGTTGTCTGAATCTGGTACTTCTGAAGAAGAATATTCTTCAACCTTCCTTCCTCAACAGTGGGTGCTCCTCCAGAGAGTAGAGGCAAATATTCGTTTGAAATTTGTCCTTGTACCGCTGCTGCTTCAACGATCCTGTGAAGGCACGGTTGACTACGGTTCGACCGTTACGGTGATTTGGTAGTGCTATCCAAATACCGTGAAGGAGTGTTGTATCTTGGGAGACCAGCGTCCATTATCCCGTTAGCACCGGTGCGGGGGACGTAATTGTCTTAAGGAGATTCGCTCTAAGCGTACCTCACTTCAAAATACTGTATAAGTGGACTAAGTCCTTTATACAGGGGATATACTTTACAGTATATCGAGACTGATTTAGATTCAGTCTAATTGGTGTTTAACCAAGGAAGGAAATTGAAAGGTGGTTCTTAAATTAAGGAACGTTCTATTGAACGGAAAACCTCCCACTGATATTTGCCGACCTGGCCAATTAGATTGTTGATATCTCAGTGATCTTGATTAGTTGTCAGATTGATTCCTGTTAAGCAGAATATCCAACAATTACATCTAATAAAGAAAAACATCAAACACTCACAAGATCAGAAGCACTCTGGATTTGAATCCAACGTGCTGAAGTCAGAGCAGTTGAGTGCTTAGCGTGGATTCAAATTCATCAAAATATCGACAAAACATCATAGAAAACCTATCATTTCAAATTTATTTCCAAAAACGAGAAAAATGAACGAAAACAAATTACTTACGAGATGATAGATTAGGCAAACTGGAGGTTGGGGGTTGCACCGTCTCAATTCCTACTAAAATCCAAGGGCAATTTTGGAAATTGATATTCGATGGGTGGCTCATACCCGCAAAATTGCTTAACATACTCGTTTTTTAAAAAAACATTGCTGAACAGTTTTAACCTTAAATCAAAAGGCTAAAATAGACATTAATTAACTCTAATATTACAACTAATGAAAATATTATTCCTAAACATACATAAATAATTGTTGAATACACCTTCTAAATCCTATTCCTAATCAATCTAGCTTCCTTTTTATTCTTTAAATATATGCTTCTTCTCTACTAACACAAGCCAAAAAAATTTCGCAGCATCTATACAATCAAAAAATCACATTGAACTATGAACAAACAAATAATGTCATGGGAGCAGGACAAATAATCAGAAATTAAGTTTCCCCATATAGTTTATTAAATTAAATTGTATTTTTTTTTTTGAATTTCATCGCAGCTAGTTCGATCAATGAAGTCTTTACAAAATCTATGCACCAGATGTTTGGTTTAAAATTTGTAGAAAAGAACAGTATATTTCTTCTTATGTAATTCAGTAATATTATATTGCCCAAAATCTATGATGTATTACCTGAACAAAGTTTGGACCCTTATAGTCTGAACAAATTTGTTCATTTTATTCTTCTTTAAAAAAAAATTTGTGAGTTCTATTTCCTCTTATATTCTAGAAATTTACACTGATGAATAGAAAAACAACTAAATAATATTAATTTAATGTATTCAAATAAAGTATGAGATTATAAATTGGGATATTGTCATTTTCTTTTGATCTTCTTAAATATAGTGAGCTTAATGAAATATTTTTGCTAATATGTACAATACAGACATAAGATAATAGGAACACATAAAAATCAATTTGATTAGCTCACCTTTCAGTATCATCCTCAATTTGATGTGCTCTATTCTAATGCATTAAAATCTTGTTTTCCTATAAAATTTGTTTCTTTTAGTGTATTTAGCTCAGATTTCAAGCATTCTCTTATTTTAGATGGAAAGTTTGTTGCTTAATTGTTTTCTGCTTGTTGTTTTATAGTCGATCGGGTTTTTGATTTTGGCGTTCCCTTTTTCGCATTTTTTTTACAAAAATAGTTTTTGTTTGTCTAATCATGTTAGTTTAAATGCATTAACAATGTACTGAGAAACATATGTGGATTAGATATAAGCCTCAAATTAGCTGAAAACATCAAACCTACCTGAAGACTATTTAATTAATCTCTAATTGTGTAATTAAACACATAGTAAAAGAAAGAGGGAGGAGAAATAATTATTTGGTTGAGATAGGAAGGGCATGATAAAAATAGTATTAAAAAAAAAGATAAGTAATTTAAGATGAAAATGATAGTTCAAAAAAAGTGGAGAGTGTGTGTTTAAAAATTTTATGGGGGTGAATAGTTGCACTCCTCTTGAGTGCGGGGACAGATACTGCCACCCCTAAAACTGATGAGGTCATCCCACAGATTAAGGCACCTCTAAAACTGGGAGGCGGATATTGCCACCCCCAAAAGTGATAAAGACTCCCTATGAATTAGAGCACCCCAAAATTTGATACAAGCCCCCAAAAATAAAAAAGGCCAAAAAAACCCTCTTTCTCCTCCTCTTCTTCTCCCTCCCTCACCGACGACCCCCCGCCTCCCTTGACTCGCCAGCCACTCCCCGCCCCTCCTCCTCCCCTCTCTCCCCGCCCCACCCCACCCCCTCCTCTCCCCTTCCCCTTCTGGCCTTCCCTCCTCCTCTCCCCCTCCCCCTCCGGCCTTCCTTGCTAACCCCCTGGGTTCTCCCCTCCCCCACCTCCCTCTCCTTGGGGGAGAGGAGCGCTGGGGAGGCGGGAGAGGGGACGCTGGGGAGGCAGAAGGGGAGCAGGGTCGTCGGAGAAGGAAGCGGAGGGAAATGGCGGAAAGAGGAAGGAGGAGAGAAGAAAGGGGCATTTTGATTTTTTTCATCAAGGGTGAAAATGGTCAAAAAAAATAATGGCACACTTGTGAATATCTAGGGGGGCCTTTATCATTTTTTGGGGTGACAATATCCGTTCCCCCAAAATTAATAAAGGCATCTTTAAAAAATTCAAAAAAAAAACCAAAAATGCCCTCTCCTCCTCCCCCTCGCCGATGACCCCCACCCTCCCTCTCAGTCTCCCCTTCGTCGACGTTCCCCCTCATCTTCCCCTGACCTCCCCAGCTCCCCCGTGCCCCCCTCGACCTCCCTCTCTCCGCGGCCCCTCCTCCTTCCCGGTCTCTCTCTCGCCGACGTTTCGACCTCCCCGGCCTTCCTCATCCCCCGCGGCGCCTCCTCCTTCCTTTCCCTCCCCCACCCCTCCCTCGGCCCCCTCCCAGACTTCCTCTCCCCCTCTGTCGGTATCGAACAGAGCTCTCTCTATTCGACCAAACAGAGGGGGAGGGGAGGTCTGGGGGAGGGGGGAGGTCGGGCAGGTGGGGAGAGGAGTGCCGGGAGAGGTAGGGGGTAGAGAGGGGAGGGGAGGCGGGAGGCTGGGGCGGAGGAGGGGGTCACTGAAAAGAGGAAGGAATGAGGAAGAAGAAGGGCTTTTTGGACATTTCGCCATTAGTAAAATTGTAAAAAATAATAATGGCACACTTGTAAATATTTGAGGGGGCCTTCATCAGTTTAAGGATGGCAATATCTGTTCCCCTTGAGTGTGGTTATTTAAACCCAAAGAAGGGGAACAGATATTGCTACCCCAAAAATGAGAAAGCCCCCCCCAAAAAATTTAAAAGCGTGCCATTACTTTTTCTCATTTCACTCATACTGAAAAGTCTAAAAACCCCTTTCTTTTTCCTCTTTCTTCTTTCTCCATCTCCCTCCTTCTCCAGCGACCCCCGCCTCCCCCTCCTCCTCTCCCCTCTGCGTCCCACTCGTCCTCACCTCCCCTCCCTCCTCCCCGGCATTCCTCAAACCGATGAACCCCCTCACCTTCGTGTCGGTGACCCCCTCCCGCTGTTCAGCCTCATCCCTGTCGTAACCCCCTGCCCCCAACACCTCCCCCACTGCAACTGTTCGGTCGAACACTTGCCGAACATAACAATATTTGTTCAGCCGAACTTGACCGAACAAACACTGTTCTGTTCGACCGGTGTTCGACCGAACAGTTATAGTGGTTGGAGGTATTAGGGGGAGGGGGTTTGCTGGAGGGGATACAGGAGGGGATTGAGGGGAGAGGGGGGGTTCGCCGAAGGGAATGGGGGGCGGGGGGGAGGGATTGAGGGGAGAGGGGGTTCGCCGGAGGAAAGAGATGTGGTTCGTTGGGAAGGGGGATCACCGAGGGGGAGGGGGTTCGGGCCGGGGGGGAGGGGGTCGCCGACTATGGGTTGCTGGTGAGGGAGGAGGAGAAGAAGGAGAAGAAGAAAATGATATTTTGGCCATTTTAAAAAATTTTGAGGAGGCCTAAATCAATTTGGGGGGTGTCTTAATCTATGGGGGCCTTTATCAACTTTAGGGGTGGCAATATCCGTTCCCCCCAAGAATTGATAATTAGTCAAAAAAAATAAGTTAAGATTTTCTTGAACAGCTTTACCTTCAAATGAAAAGTTAAAATATAAAATTAAATTTTCAAATATTATAATTTTAGCACAATAATTACTTAATATACACATGAATAGTAAATACACCAAATCCTTTAAGCTTAATTCTTCTCTTCAACCTCAAGACTTTTCTATTACTCAACCTATAAACCTATAAATTTTACACTCATTTCCCTTAAAAATATAACCCGCCTTGACTTTCATACAATTATTTTGAAAGAAGGGGAGAGGAGGGCAGATTGTGGAGTTGGCCATGAAATTTTGACTGGTTTCGGCCATGCGTTGATTTACTGGCAGTCGGACAAAAATGGGAGAGATTGCGGAGGCAAGGAAGATGAGAGAGGAGAGGCGGTGATGGAGTTTGTGCTCCATACTCTTTATCAGCGAATGTCGTAGAGTTTCAGATTTTTCGGATATTTTATTAGCGAAGAGAATGCCTGTTTCTGATTTCGATTGTTAACATTTTAGTTGGCAGGCAATGGAATAGATGGCATTAGATATTACCATAAAAAAACATGAGGTTAACATCAGTTTTCTTTATTGTATGTTTCATATTGCATACAATAGAGAGAAGATGAGATATCGTAAAAATCATAAACAAACACTTTCACACATAATTTGTGAAAATCAGTAGTTTTTTTATGTATTTTTTGTGGCATTGAGTAATGATGTGTCATCACTCTCAGTCTAAGCTAAACTTTTTTTGGATTTAGTTAAGCATGTGAAAGGACAAATCAAAGAGAAAATGCGAATGTAATGTTAGTAAAATCTTATAGTTATATTGAAGACGAAAGACCGGACAGATAAGAGGATAGCCTGCAGTGTATTTTTTTTTTAACTGTGAAACCCAAAAATTTAGAGTAGAATCCATTTTGTTGAATTGGCAGTTGGATTCTTTTACATCGTCAAACAGAGAAATGCCTCCTTAAGTCAGGCAGCCCGCGCGCGCCACATAGATTAAATGATGAAGTTTATTGACATCAAAAGGAGCGCATACATGTGTTGATTGGGAGAGAATTGCCATATCTCATATTCATGTACTCTTGCAGGAGTGTGATTATTTGAACTCAAAGAAGTAATAAGTAGTCTAAAAAAAATAGTTATATTTGGGGGGGATTAATTTCAAATTGAGAGCATAACTGATTTTTTACACTTAAATTGAGCCTGTAAAATATAAGTATATTTAGAATAATTTGAAAGGGTCTGTTTATTAATTTACTTAACCTATTAACTAATAAGCCTACTTATTACTTTTTTGAGTTTAAATAACCACACTCCTGGCCCTGTTTGGAATGGACTGGGCCTTTGATGATCCAGAACTCTAGAAAGCCGGGTATCTTGGAGCCGGGCAGCATAGGTATTGGATTATCCAGCACCGTTTTGAATCTGATAAAACCGGTCAGGCGTAGTTTGGCAGCACAATATTTGAAACCATAGTTTTGTTGTTTAAGTCAAAATGAAATCAAAATCTGTACATATTCAAAGCATGGTTTTTAAAATTTTGAGATTTCATAAGTGTCTGGCTTCTCATAAGTTTCTTCTAGGTAACAGAAAATCTACTCAAACTAATCTGTGAGACCCTTAAATTATGCTTCAGGAAACTTTGATTTAGTTATCAAAATAGATTATGGTTTTAATTTTGCTACAATCATCTATTCTTAATATGATTAAAAGAAAACTCAGTTTCACAATTTGTTTGACTTTACCTCATTCACGTCAACAAAAAGCAATCAGACAAATCAGATCTTTTTTCCCATATAATTTGTTTTTTTTTTTAATTTTGTTAACTATTTTTTCAGATCTAGGCATTGCTCTTTACCACTTGGCCTGAAGGAAGCGTGCTTCTCATTGCAGGTGAGTATCGCCACGAGTGACTTTAGCATCATGATTATTCGATCTCGAGGAGATAGAGGGGATCGAATCAAATCGATCACGTGACAGAGAGAGATTAAAAAACATGACATTTTTGTGAGGACTGTGAGCATAATCGTAATCTTAATAAAGACTAAAAAAATAAAGTTTTTTTGTAAAGAATTGCGATCATGATCGCAGTCCTAATAAAAAGGATTACGATCATGGTCGCAATCCTATAAAAGACTCAGAAACATGACATTTTTTTTAGGATTATGATCAAGTCCACAGTTCTATAAAAAACTTAGAAACATGACTTTTTGTGAGAATCACATTCCTCAGTTAATATTACCGGGACATTTAAGTAATTTTCACCGCTCTAAAGCGTGTTCAATAGTGTTTCTAAGCTCGACGCGAGCGCGACCCTCAGTAATGTTTTTGCGCTTGATACCTAGACACACACCCATTCTTTAAAAAAAGAGGTGACTTAAGCGAATTAAAATTTGTGAATGAATTTTTTCTTAATTATGATTTGACATAAGTGGCTGAAACAAAATCTCCCTTATTTTTTTACTTTAGTTTTTGAATCTCACCGAAGTATGATTTTAAAAGGCCAACCATATTGACAAACTAAGCATAATAATTGGGTTTGGATGTTACTCAATGTGACAAGAGTTTCAATTAATAACAATAACTTATCTGGAAAAAAAAAATTGTTATCACAATAACCACCGGGGGTATCTTTCTAGAATTTGCCTATGGAAGCATATGAATTGTACGCCCCTTGATGATTTAGTTCAAATATGAAAACAAGGTAATTTTTCTATGAAACTCGGAATGGACAGAAGTATCTTTTCCAATCTATTATAAATGCGTTTGTTGTAGTAATTCATGTAATGAGAATAGGAAAAGTAAATCTTTTCCTCAAATATTGTAATTACTTTTCATGATAAAAAAAAAAAAATGAAACAATCACCATTTGAAGAGAGAAAATTTAATTTCACATGCAACCACACGTATCAAAAATCTATTGTAAATGCAAACTCTTAAGGGGATTTCAATTTCAGTGCTAGCTCTTACATTTGCTTGCGTGATGAAACATTTCAAAAATAAAATGTCCAATAATTGTTTTGGCTCTATTTAGTTTACTAGGGAACTAAAATATACAAATAGCAATGGAACCTGTAGTGATGACTTTCCTATATTTTGGTTGGGTTGTGTTTGTTTCAAAGAAAATAGGTTAGTCTTATCTTAAATTTCTCAAAAGATCAATGTCACTAAAATTTTTTAGAAAATCCAACAAAAAACTTCAAATTAGGTGAAATCACGGCTATATTCTTCAATTCTATGGTTTTCCTACTGGTGTTCAGAAAATCACTCAGAACTTTAATTTTCATAGTTTTTATAAGTGAGCTCATACATTTAGCAACTTACAATACTCATATTTTATTTTCATTTGTTCTAATTTCAAAGATGCTAGCTATCATATCAAACATCTATATAAAAAAAATTTACCAATCAAATTAAGAGATTATATATAATATTATAATTTGAATATTTGAAAAAAAAAATATAGCTAGATAAAGTAATCTAAGATTCTTCTTTTCACAGTTCATTCTTTTTTGCGACAAATATTAGTTTTTTTTTTTACTTGCACTCATGCAACTCTGCCTGTTACTTGAAAATAAATTTGCACAATAAAATCTACTACTCAAATGAATACTTTTAGCCAATAATAAGCTGTCGCTCGATGCTTTGATACATCAAACAATAGAGACAGGCAGGTCCAACAGACCCCCGCGTTAAATTGCATCGCTAATAGGGCAATTACCACCTCAAACAATTAATTAATTAATGAAACCCAAAGAGGTGAGACGGTTGCTTAGTTTAATACACACTCAGCAAACCGACGGCTCTCTCTCTCTCTCGCTCTCGCTCTCGCTGAAACGCGCCGTTTCTCTCTTTCCCTCGCTCCCCCTTCTTCTTCTTCCTCCTCTTCTTCGAGAATCCAGCAAGAGCTCAAGAAACGGAGTCGGAGGTGAGAATCGATCATCAATGGCGATGACGTCGATCGCCAGGCGGCAGCCTCACGGGAGCCATGGCCATCGACCGGCGGATCGGAGGCACAGGCGCAAGGCGTCGCCGTGCCAGCGGTCGAACGTGTTCTACGCCACCATCATCGTCTTCTTCGTCTTCATCATCGCTCTATTCACTCACATGCTCAACATGATGCCGAACGATTCCCTGAAGGACGGGAGCTGGGAGGGGCGGCCGCCGGCGGGGCGGAGGCCTCCGCCGGGGAGCGCAGTGAGATTCAGGCCGGCGGATCTGATGAGGAGGTTGGAGGAGCAGGGGAGGAGGCTGGATCGGTTGAGATCAGAGGGCGGTGTCGGTGTTCGGCCGCCGAGGTTGGCTCTGGTGAGTGACGCGTTGCTATTCTCGACATCTGTTCTGCAATTCTAGCTCATTTTTGAGATTCTAGCTCGTGGAAGCATTTATTGGCTGAAATTTGTGGTGGATCTTGATTTCTATTGTTTGCATTTTTCATTTAGGATTTCTTCTATGATTAGCACTTGCATTGAACTTCAAGATTCTCCCACTGGCGTGTTACATCAGTTGCTTTTACTTGATTTCTTCTTATCCTTGAGTTTCTCTCTGATGCTACTGTTAGATAGAGCTTGTTCTGTGATTCTTAGGTTCTTGATTTCAAAGGGATGAATAGGTTAACTCAAGCATTTGTTGACAAAAATTTGTTGAAGATCTTTTGTATTTAGGCTCTGCGCTCTGTAATTGGCCCTTTATTCTGTAATTTGTACTCACCGGCTTCAAGAATCTTGATCCTCCAATGTTTACTTGATTTGCTCTTGTTCAATATACTTGGAGTGATGCTCAATTTGGCTAGTTCGATACTAGAATCCATCAATTCTATGAATGCTTTGTTGATCCATCATTAGTTTTAGTAGCTCTCTTCGTTCTTCAGTTCTCGAACTCAATCTTTTTGGTTTTGCTCCTCACTGTTCACGTCAAGACTCATATTCTTGATTTTTTTTCCCCCCTTCTTGTCTAGTAGCGTTGACTATGTAATTGGCCTTCTTCTTCATTCATTTATTGTTATCTGTAATTCTGATTCTTGCCTACCTCAGATATAACAGCTCATAACTAGAATCTTCAACTTTCTTTGCATGATCCCTTCTTTAATTTTTCTTGAAAACTAGGTTCTTTATGATTCTCTGTTTAAATGCTGTCACGTTTTTTTCCCCCTTAATCACAGCTCATGGAACTCTAGCGAATCATTTTTCCGTTATCCTTCTTGATTAGATTGTCATTCATCCCATATATTTATTGATTTTTATTAAATAAATTATTCTGAGTTTGGATGATGTTTTAATCTTTCCTTATGGTTAGAGAACTCATGTTAACATTTTTGCTGATTGCTTCATCCCAATTCTTTAGCTTGCTTTCCTTCAGTTGAAGCCTGTCATTTGATAATTTGCTTGAACTTTTTATTAGTTCAGGAGCATCTAATATATAAGCCTGTACTTTGGTAATATGCTATATTCAATTTGCTAGAACTTTTAGGTATGCTATGTGAACTAATATTTACCCTTGATAGAGGAGGCAATACCTATCGGATAGATACTTGTCTTACTGATATAATGTAACATAAGAGTTCCAGGTCTCCCCTGGTTTTGGAAGCGGGTGGTGATTCATCATGGGCCGGGGTGGGTCGTGGGATGATCCTACACCTTAAGCTGGTGCTCGGATGGTATTTCATATACACAATGATGTGGCAATCAGCTAATAATATCTATACCACATTCTCATGATCATTATATAGAAGGGCTGGTGAGGAAAACATGGTCTAAATGAACATAGTTATGTTATCTTTAGTTGGAGTTTGCTATCAGATGACAGCAGATACTCCCAGACCATACAACTCTTTTGAGTCTTTGAGCCGTGCAAAGCCTGGTGGAGATGACAAGCAGTGATAGCTAATTCTGCATATCAGGCTGGCTACCGTGGCATGGAGGTCACACAAGCCATAAATATGGTGATCTATAGTGGCTTCTTGTAAGGCCCCTGTGTGGATATAACAACTGCAGGAAAGGTTTTACTCAACGTAGCCGTCCTATGAAGCACAAACACAGACAATTGGACACGACACGGCCACGACAAAATCCAAAAAAAAGGATATAGGGACACGACAAGAAATATTTTATTATTATTATTATGTATAAATAAATTTATTCAATCAAGTGATCAACAATAAAATATCAATCAACACGTGCACAAACTATAAAATATTATAAGTTTATAACAAAATTACAATCGAAGATCATAAGTTCACAAGTTATCAACCAATTTAACAACTTAACATCACAAGTTTAAAACAAAATTACAACGCGTCATATCTCAAGATGAAGCTGAAGTTGAAACTAGTCCAATGACTTCTTTATTATCTACTTCTCTATCATCCGCAAACAACACAGCCTTTATCGTGAGTTCCTCAAGAGAAAGAGTAACAAAATCTAGAATGCCGACACCCTGAAATGAGTCAAAGCCATCTCCACCAATATCCCACATCTTTGTTTCCTCTTCATTGTATTCTTCTGAATTTCGAGAAAGCAAACAAAGATTATTATGCGCATACACTAGATCTTCTCCCTGTGTCGGGGTTAATTTGTTCCTCTTTAAGGAGTGAATAAAGGAGTATGTAATTCAATTTCATTCTCAACAAAAGGAGGAACATGATTGGCCTAGAAGCTTTAAGGCCAACAGTTGTAAATTTGGAGTTGATGAACCATAAAGAATCCACCAACACTTCGGATCCACAAATCTTCTATCATGAAGAGAATCCAGATTGGCAAAAGCACCCAATGCGCCCGAAAATCTAGCATACCCCATGCGCACCGCCCGTCTTTCTTCGGGGTTGGGATAGTATCTCTTCAAACACTTGCTTTTTTCGGAAGAGATCTCTTCGTCTTGATGGGGAGCTTATCGACTTATATTCTCATTAAGCCAAACATCATGATAATACCTATTAACATATAGAATAACCAAATTAAAGAATAACCACATTAAAGTCAATGAATTATAACATAAACTTAGATATTACCTTGAATCTAAGGAGTGCCAAAATTGAAGTGGCATGTTACTCTTGTTCCATCGATCCTCCAAGATTTGATGCACAACATCATAAAAATGTGATTGGTCATTTTCTCTTTTTCCTCGTGCCGATAAATAACACTTAACTTTCTCGATTGTTGCGTTCCACATGTCATAAACCAAATCAAGAGATGGCTTGTCAGTGTCAGTGACCCTTATCATGTCATAAATTGGCTCGGTGAAGGCAATGATGTAGTTTATCTTGTCACACAACAAATCATCTAGCATTTTTTCTTTAACAAATTGTGCTTGTCCCACATCATCATCCCTATACATGTTCTATCGATCACTAAGGACCAAATCTTGGAGGTTTCTTTTAATGACTTTAAATGTCTTCAACATGATAATCTAAGAAGCAAATTTAGTTTCGGCAATCGCAAGAAGGTTCATCTTGGAATAGTCATTGAACATGGTAAGCCTCATCGAATGGTTTATGATAAAATTCTTTATGATCAAAGCATCATTCGAGATCTCGGTGATCCAATTGCATTGTGCATAAGCTAAAGCATTGACCTCCGTGTTTTTAGCTACACAAATATTCTTAAGTGCAAATTAAGAGTGTGTGCACTACATAAGGAGTCCAAAAGATGTGAGAATACTCGTTCTCCACAATAGCACCTACAATCTTGCACGCAGAAGCGTTATTGGTTATGATTTAGATGACATGTTGAGCCTTAACCTCTTTGATGCAATCTTCAAAATTCTTTGCAATGTAATGCATGTTCTTCACTTTTCCCTCGACATTTATAGAGTTCAAGAACATCGGGCTACTTTCAGTAACCGTTATGAAAATTAATGATAGATCTCCTTTGCGCATTCGACCATCTATCACTACAAATGGAGACCCAATTTTGCTTCGATGTGCCCTTGATAGTCTCCATCAACCTCTCTACGTGAGATTTCTCACGTTGCAAGAGAGTGGTCCTTAAAGAGTTGTAGTCGGGAGGTTTGTAGCCGGCGATTGGATTATTTACGGCAAATTTAAATGTCTTGACATATCATAATTTCTTGTCAAATTAAACGACAATTCACCGGTATAGAACATCCTCGATAATGCAATCTAATTCATCCCTTGCCTCTTTGTTGAATGCTTGATCCATGGTGTTGACCCCTCTTCTCCTCTTCAGTTCACTTAGACCACTTGCACTTCCTCCCGCCGCACTTGAAGTTGAAGATAAAGGCAAAGTGACGGTCCTAGGCATAGAAGCTTTCAATCTCAATTTCGCTTGCTCCATCTCCTTTGTCACGTCCCTTATGTTATGGTGTTTTACTGATTGAAACATCTTTATTCCAACTCCGCTTATCCGCATGAGATGAGTTTTGACTCTCGAGTATGAGGAGCTGGAAATTTTTCCGCAATAACTACACTTTTATCGTCAATTTCCTCCTTCCCTTTCAACTTTTTCCACTTTAGTTACATACTTCTAAAGAGGTGTATGATCATCCTATATGAGACTTGAAGAACCTTTCATTGAAGTCATATTGCTATAACACAATAAAAACAATCACAAAACAAATTTAAACACAACACAGTCATTAAATAACATCAAGATCTTTGACTCATCAAGAGTAGAGAGAAAGAGAGAGGGAGAGGGGGAGCATAGAGAGCATAGAGAGGGGGACAGGGGCAAAGAGAGAGAGATCACAGAGAGGGGGAGAGATCAGACACACAATTAACATATCACAATCACTTAACTCATATTAACACACAATTAACTCATCAATTAACACATAATGAACACAAATTAACTCATCAATTTTGTACTTAACTAATCAATTGATCAATTAACATCAATTAACAAATAATTAACTCATATTAACACACAATTAACTTCAATTAACACATAATTAACTCATATTAACACAAATTAATATCAACATCTCTGACTCTCTCTTCTCTGCCATCTCTCTGCGATCTCTCCCTGCCCTCTCTCACTCTGCTCTCTTCCTCTCTCTGCTCCCTGTCTATCTCTCTCTTAAAGAGAGACAGAGTAGAGAGTGGGAGAGAGCAGAGTGAGCAGAGAGAGATGGAGAGGGACAGAGAGAGACCGCAGAGATAGAGAAAGCAGATAGAGATGGAGAGAGAGCACAAAGATCATCAGAGATGGAGAGAGGGGTATGTACCTCAGAGAGAAATGTAGAGAGAGACCACGACCACCACTAGACTAAATCAGCACCGACAATCCACCAGAACGAGCTCCACAAGATCAGCACCGATGAGCACCACCAGAACAATGACGATCTCCACTAGATCAAGGCCGATAACCACTAAGAGAACGAGATCAAGGGCCACAACCACCTCCAGAACGAGAACGAAGACGATCACCTCCAGAACGAAGATGACGAGCACCACGGACTTGAGGATGAGCACCAACAGACCGCCGAAGATGACGACGAGCACCTGATTTCGCCGATTAGAGAGAGATTGATCGACATTTGCCCAAAAATCGATTGAGTTGGGCTTTAAGGTCTCGGGTCGGGTTGGGTTTCACCACGAGAATACGGGACCCAATAAGCCGCCCACTCGCCCGCTAAACCGTGTCCGGTAACTCAGTTGACCGTGTCACCACAGTCAACTGAGTTGACCCGAGTCAAACACGGTTTGACCGTGTCCGACCCGTGTCTTGCACGTGTCGGGCACAAACCCGTGTCTGACACGGATTCGAGGTCATTTGAGGCGTGTCCGTGCTTCATAGCATGTAGGTCACATAAGCCATAAATATGGTCCTGCTCTAGAAAGTAGCCGTCCTTGCTAGAAAAGCAATAAGTGTTATTATAGTCCATATTTTGAAACCTATTATCAACAGTGAATTGATCTAATATTCCATTGAACCTACTAAAGTGCATTTATTTTCTAAACCCAAGCATAAGTTTGTTGAAGAGCCCAAAATTTGATCTAGAGGTGTTTGCCGCTTGATCTATAGTGGCTTCTCGTAAGGGCCCTGTGTGGATATAACATCTGCAAGAAAGGATTTACTCAAAATAAATTTAATAGAAACACATCAAGATGCTTAGTTACCAGCCTGTCCCATGGTTCATGGTCGTGGTCTCGGCCGCCGACTCGGCGGGCACTGAGACGGATCGGTGTCGACGACTCGGGTCGGTCTCTGGCGATACACGCAAAATGCTACATAGAAAGCTCAAAAAATTCTGAAAAAATCACGACAAATCAAAAAAAATGTAGACATCCACATTCATATATCACATGTCCAAAACATATCACTTAGCATACTAAACATAAAGTGAAAATATAAATATAGCGTCGTCGGTAAAAGCATATCAAAATACATGCACAATGTAGTAAATTGAACAAATTATATTCATAAATACATGCTAATGTTGTTATTTTCCATATTGAATTGCGATGAGACACAAATCATCATCATAAACATCTCTACGGGAAGTAGATAAACCGATACTAGTGCTCGTAGATCTCTCAAGTTGTGGTCTGTAGTCATGGACATATGTCACACCATAACATTGGCCCAATGTCAAACTCAGCATTTGCATATGACTTTCAAGATTATAAGTTCCTCTATTAGCACTATTTTTGCCCTTATTATTGTCATTATCACCACCGCTGCCATCACCGCCATCACTGCCATCATTATCATCACCATCTTCACCATCATCACTACTAGAACTGGATAAAATCCTCACATCTTCACCACCACCACCATCATCTGCTTCTCTTATACCTCGGAGGTGGAGAGATCGGAAACATGGAGAGGGAGGGGGAGAGGAAAAAGACAGAGAGAGACGGGAGATGGAAAGGGGGAGAAAGAAAGCGGGTGAGAGAGGGAGGGGGAGAGAGAAACAGAGGAGGGGAGGGAAAGAGAGAGAGACGAGAGATGGAGAGGGAAAGAGAGAGAGCGGGGGAGAGAGGGAGGGGAGAGAGAGAAACAGAGGGAAGGAGAGGGAAAGAGACAGAGAAAGGGAGGAACATCACCTGGGGTTTGGAAGGAGCGGCCGACGGCAATCGGGCGGCGGCGGAGTCAGATCTGAGCGGCGACGATCGGGCAGCGGCAGCGATCTCAGATCTGAGCGAGAGAGAGGTAAGTTTCTTTTTTTCTGGCATTTTTTCTTTATACCTATTCGTCACGGGTGAATATACATTTCGAGCCGACTCGGTCGACTCGGCTGAGTCACGACCGATTCGGCCGTGAATCGGCCGAGTCGACTGAGTCGAATTCGATTCCCGCCGAGTCGGTCTCCTCTGAGTTGAGTCGACCGACTCGTGACTTGGACTCGTTTCGGAGCGGGCCGAGACGGATACGACTCGGCCGAGTCATCTCCGATTCGGCCGAGTCTTTGAACCGTGGCCTGTCCAAATAACCAGATTATAAGTCAGAATAGTGAAATAAGCAGTGCCATCAATGCATTAGAAGGATGGTATGAGAACTTTTTTGGGTGCAAATACCCACGAGTGAACATGGGTTTAGCGAGTTGGCATGGTATTGGAGTGGATCCGAATGTATTTAGTATTTGTCCAATTTTCTCTTTCCAATGTGAGATTAAATCCCAACATCATCTTTTTACCACACAAACTCGCTTGAAACTTAACATATGTGAGACACCCACAATGAATCTCCACTTTGGCTCATATCCCAACCCACCAACTTAGGCCAATAGAGATAGCGCCAAACAAAAACTTCATCAACAAACTAAGTCACACTTAGAGATCAAACACGAGAAAATATCTCACTGTACTTAAAAGTTAAAACATAAATGATATAATACATCTTGCAATGTAATATTTGTTTATTACATCTCTAATGTTGATTTACCAAAACACATCTTTCATTGCTTGCGCCGGGATCTATTATTATAGAGAAGGTTTTATTACATTTTATTTTGCATTTTGAACAGTATTTAAAGGATGCTAGATTGCTTTTAAGTTTTAATTGATGCATCTCTTTTGTTTCTTTTCTTTCTAGAAGCTGGATCTGGAGTTGCACTTAAACATTCTTCCCTTCTTTTCATACCTTCCACAATTAGTCAACACTTCAACAACTAAGTTGCCTTCTTTGTGCCAATTGTTTGTCCTAACTATTTTTGAGGAAGTGCAACTTGAGAAGTTCCATGGTGGATGTCAATTATATGAAGTGTCATCCTACCACTTAGCATCATACTAGTGGAACATGCCAATGGAATGAGTGTCAAATAAGACGTAGGTATTCTTATTCAATTTGCTAATTAATGTACTTAAAAATTTCTAGTAGTGTATTCTTTCCTTAACATGGATGGAGGTCTTAGTGAAGGCATACAGGTCTTAGTGAAGGCATATTGCTCGATAGGAATGAGTGGAGAAAGCTGATCCATGTGCCCGATCCGGCGTAATTCTCTTTTGGTTCATGTAGCCTACCCCAAATTCTTGGGACAAATGGCTTAGTTGTTGTTGTTGTATTCTTTCCTTAACAAGCTTTTGGGTTCTTCCATGACATTATTGTTATAATAGCAAGGAGAAAAATAATAATCTATGTCAATCATTATGCTAAAAATTGTGTAGAACTTATTCGAAAGTAACACACGCACGCGCGCGGGTGCACACACATTAGCCTTTCAGCACAAGGCACACACATCAAATGTAAGGAACAAGTTATCGGGAAAAAAATACTTTCTTTTTTAGAGGGAGGATGAAAATTCTCATAACTTTTTATCTTTGTATCTCCCCCTTTTTTGTGTTGTTCAATATGTCACAAAAAAAATACATTCTTTTTGGTTAATTTAGCAACATGTAAAACAAACTATGTGTACAAAAAACTATAACAGTGAGGTAAACAGCTTAAAAAATATAATTTTACATAACACAGTGTGCAAGCAAAATCAATATTTTAACATGGTTCAAAATTTTTATTGACATTTGAGTTTAACTACACTAAATATAAAATAAAAGTGGTTATACATGCAAGATAATGCATTCATATTATTAAATATAATTTGCCAAAATACAGAAAAATACAGTTTGTGAAGATACCCTCCAAGCACTGACAATAGGATCACATCAACCTATTTGGGTTCACCAAAGAAAACAAAAGCAAAAGGTTTAAAGAAAAAGAAGAAGAAGTTATGAATGAGTGGCAATCAAGATTTGTCAAAAAAGAAAAAAGAAAAAAAATCAATGGTAATGCATTATTATATAGGTACAGAAAAGGAAAAGTTGACCTAAGGACAAATTTTGTTGTTTTCTAAATATTATATATGTCAATATTTGATATTTTTTTTTTGTCTTTCTCGTCATAACATATTTAGAGTTTTCCTAAAAACATAAATTTGCTTTGTAGATATATACATAAAAACATGACAGTGGCCAGTGGGCATGTGATTTGTGGGGCCCACATCATATGAAAGAGGCTAAATATGTATTCAGATTGAATGGTGGTTCCTTGTTGCTAGTGGACCTCACCATGCGGGCCCACCCAACCGAGGCATGCGAGACCAGCTACCAAAAGCTCTTGGGTTATTATTAATTTTTTTTAAAGAAAAGAAAATTCTAGAGAGGGAGGCTTGTAGCCACGGCCGGCTATGCCTCCTTCTCCAGTTATATATATATATTATATATATATATATATATATATATATATATATAATATATATATATATATATAGAGAGAGAGAGAGAGAGAGAGAGAGAGAGAGAGAGAGAGAGAGGGGAGAGAGATTTAAATTTGTGTCATGAAAATTCTTTCCCGACTCTGGAATAAAAAGTATGTCATAAATTGAAGGTAGTAATTAATTTAATTGATCAACTATTTCCACCACAAGAAGCATTATTTTTTGTAAAAGAAATCAGTGAGTTGCTTGAAATCCATATATGTAGAGGAATATAGTTATTTACTGACTTGGAAAACTTATATATCTATTCTAGTTTGCTTAAGATATAATTAAATTTCTCAAAATTATTTTACATGATGTTTCTTGTTTTTGTTACATTTTAGACCTATACCCAAGTCCAAACTGTTCAAAAGATTTAGGTCTATATTTATTTAGGATTATTCTTTATATTTCCTTCTAAACTTAAAAATGTTGACACATACATTCAGATGCTTCCATAAAGTTTTGGATCTATAATGGGAAACATTACGTGCATGAATTCAGTTTTAAATTAATTTTGGTACCAGAAGTTCCATATGTTTTTCATTCATTTGTTACAGTCCAGGTTTATTGCTGAAGGGGAACTCGACATTATAAATCATAATTAAAATCCTTGCTCTTATTTGAATTTTGGATATGTGGGGTCTTGCAACATTTTAAGTCCTGCATGTGACTCATTTAACTTCTACAAGATTGTCATGCGTATCAACTAGACATGAAGTTAGTTTTGACAGGAAGAAACAAGATAAGACAAATCTAGTGGTTTCCCATCATTAGAATGGTAACATGCCAACTGTTCAAAAGATTTAGGTCTATATTTATTTAGGATTATTCTTTATATTTCCTTCTAAACTTAAAAATGTTGACACATACATTCAGATGCTTCCATAAAGTTTTGGATCTATAATGGGAAACATTACGTGCATGAATTCAGTTTTAAATTAATTTTGGTACCAGAAGTTCCATATGTTTTTCATTCATTTGTTACAGTCCAGGTTTATTGCTGAAGGGGAACTCGACATTATAAATCATAATTAAAATCCTTGCTCTTATTTGAATTTTGGATATGTGGGGTCTTGCAACATTTTAAGTCCTGCATGTGACTCATTTAACTTCTACAAGATTGTCATGCGTATCAACTAGACATGAAGTTAGTTTTGACAGGAAGAAACAAGATAAGACAAATCTTTATTATTAAATAATATCTAAATAACTAATTACTATATTGATAGTATCTTACAAGTGTAATTAATCTTTTCCATGTGATAACAAAAACTTGTATCACCTGAAGTTGGGAAACCAGATTGTGTAGAGGGTGATGAATAATAATTTATATTGACAAAACTGAATGCAATGTCCATGTCATAATCTATGGTATGCAGGACAATTCCCCAACCAAACTTTGGTGTGTCCAATGCGCTCGTGCACGACATGTGTGTCCACACGTGTCTGACATTACCAATGTGCAAACTATCATTCCCCTAAAAAATGTGAACACGATAAAGAATGTATTGCCCCCTGCTGACAAGAGTTAATTATTCTATGGATCATTTTAGTAAAAGTTTCTTTCACATATGAATAATATACAATACACACATTTTTTTGAGTCAAATATACATATATTCAGAAGAATATGCATATATAGCCGTGTTCTTTTGTCTCAATTTAGACAATTGCAATGTTCGACACTCTGTGTCCAGTGTCAGAATTTGCCATTCATGTCCATGTCCACAAATCATAAGTCATAATCTCACCAAATGAAGTTTTTCATTCAACTAATTGGTTTTTCAAGGCGATGGAATTTGAAGTTTCAAAACATTCCCTTTAAAGTTGTATAAATATTCATCATAACTATGCATATCTCAAAGTGCTAACGTATTTGGCATAGAATCAGGGCACAAATACTCCAAGTTTGTGGAAATTTTATGCGTATTACTTATGTTTCACAAATTGAAGTAAATGTTTGCATATAAATTAAAGCATAATCAAATATGTATCTGGAAAGCATTTTCTCTGATCTCAACGTTGGTAAGTTACTTCTTGTTTCTATATTGGCTCATGTGATATTTATTTCAGCTGTCTTTTGATTATTACTTGTGTATAATCTCAGGTTGTGGGGAATATGAATAAAGATTCACAATCTTTGATGCTCTTAACGATAGTGAAAGGTCTTACGGAGCTGGGATATGTATTCACGGTGAGTAAATTCAACATCTCTTGCATCTTTAGTATGGTGTACAACCTGGCCGTTAAGCATCAGTTTCTGCATACACTACTGCATTTTTCTATAGCATCTTCATAATTTTAAGAGTAGACTTCTCTTTAAGTATTTAATCTTGATGACCAACATGATTATGTTGATTCCTTCCCATTTTATTTACTAAGAAAAAAGATATTCTATGTATTCATCTAATAAAGTTAGATCCATTAGGGACATCAATTTTGCAAAAATGCTTCTAGCTATTAAACTTTGATCCACTGACTCATCACCGAATTCCAGGTAGTACTGATTGAAATATGTAGATATTGCTTTCAGAGCGTTTGCTAGTGTTAATTGAAAGACTTCAATTGCACGGAGCTCTTTCAATTTCTTATCGCATGGTGATGGTTAGTTTCTCAGACATACACAGTTGTAGGAGTAAAGATTTGAGATCAGTCATTCTGTCTATTTTTTCTGGAAAATTGTTGTTTAATTTTTTTTCTTTCTCTGTCTCTAATATGGTAAAGTCTGTTAGCTTAGTTTAATCAACACATGTGTTCTGAAAGAGATTTGGATGCTTGTCATTGAAGTTGTATTGTTACCATTCTAATGATGGGAAACCACTAGACTGTTGGCTGTGAATTATATTACCTTCTTATAGAATCTTTAGCTCATAATTTAATCATTATTTTTATATTTAAAGTTTCTTTGTGGCACACTATGACAAATAATTATTCTTAAGAGGAGTTTTATTCCAAGTTTAGTCTTTTCCCATTTGATTATTAACAGGTTTATGCATTGGAAGATGGAAAAGCTCATTCCTCATGGAAAGATGTTGGTTGTCAAGTATCTCTTTTGCACTCCGGGAATTCTAGCTTTATTGATTGGTCAAAGTAAGCATTGATATAATCTAAACCACATTCGTTTTCTTTTTCGTGAGAATGTTGGTACCCCATATTATGTTATTATTATTGTAATCAAGCCATTTTGCAGTAAAACTGAAACATGTGTTCTTTGACTTTAACTTGCTTGGGCAACTGCACTAACACATAGTAGAAAGTTGTCTTGATAAGATTTGGTCATGATATCTCTGATAAAAATGTTGACTTGTTTGGCACAGTTATGAAGGTGTTATTCTAAGCTCTCTTGAAGCCAAAGAGTCATTTCGAGGTATGGGCATAACTATTTAAAACAGATACTTCCTATTCTCAATGTATACTTTCTACCTCCCTCAAAACATTTCTGAATTGTCTCTTTATTATCTTGTGATCATGAAGCAGATGCTCAGTGCTTATGGTTTTTGGAAGTACAATCTGTACTTAAACCGAGTACTTGTATGTAAATTATTTGTACCCTTTTTGCTATTGGTAATTTTGAACATGTACCAAAGACAATAAATGCATATCTGGACCAACTTATAAGTTGCATGTATGAGCTGAGAAGAGATATTAAATACATATGATGGACTGTCGCATAGATGTAACCAAAGCGTCAAAAAGAGAACAAAAGATCTGCTTGAACTGTTACGTCTTTTATCTATCATAATTATGCTTTTACCTTCTTAAGTTATTTCTGTTCAATTTTACTGTATTAAGTTTGTCTGAGGTTCTGAGAATTGTGTTGGTTAAGAAGTGTCATGATGCTCAAGATTCTTATGGCTTATCCAACAGAATGTGGATTATTCATACAGGAAAAGCTAGCAATATTTTTAAAAGATTGATACTAGTTTAGTTTGTATCGTCTTTAGAGTTTGGTATATATAATATCCATCTGGAGCCACTGTTTTAAATATCGGCCGATATACCGATATATCGCCGAGATACCGGTATTTTATCTAAAATGATACGATAAGTGCAAAATTTTATCGGATATCATTTTGGACCGATATGAGCCGATATATCGCCACATGGCCAATATATCGGCCGATATCCGAGATGAATAAATCCGATATGTCGCCACGTGATACATTTGAGGAGCTTTTACAAACGCATTTGAGGAGCTTATACAAAAGGTAAATATCCCTTACGAGTGTATGATCATAAACTTGCTTTAAGTAGTTTCATATGATTTATGTAAGCAATTACATGTATATTCTTTATCCGGTATGACGTCTGGTATATAGTATCGTATCGCGATATATCACCTGGTATTCTGTATCCGGTATATAATTATGACCACCGATATATTACCAATATCCGATATTTAAAACACTGTCTGGAGCAATGATGAGTTAATACATGTCATAAATAAAGACCTCACAGTTTCTGATGGCAAGGGGATTTCTCAGAGCTACTTTTAATTTATTTTGATAGTCTGCATTCTTTTTTATAATTTCTTTTATCTATTCTGTTGGATGTTTATACCAGGATATATTAAATTGACTATGCTTTAGTGGCTTCCAAATTGAACAATTAAGGCTATACTAGAGAAGTAATTGAGAAATGATATTCCGAACATTATTCTCTCCCCTCATGTTCGCTCCATTATCACACCCCCTACACCGCCACCCCCGAAAAAGAAAAAGAAAAACACACACACCCCAAACTGAAAAAGGAAAACGGAAAACGGAAACTTTATTTTCATGCTATATGGTGTTATTATGTTATTTTGTGATTTTGCATTTTCATAGTTAAATCTCTTTACCCAAAAATGAATAATTGTTCAAAATTTAACTTGATTTTATTTTTGTTACATGGTAAATGGTTTTATCCATGATAATATGTACGCTATAAATCATGAAACAAAGAATCATATAACTATATGAGATGTGGAGAAGTGCACCATCAAATCAACTTGCTACTTTTGGCTTCATGTCGTAGCTACTTGATTCATAGGCAAGAAATTTTATAATCATTTAGAGTATTGTCATTATGCAGATCAACTTGAATGGAGTTGAATTTCAGTTAGAATAGCCTATTGGTGGACTTTAATAGGAAGACTTTTCTTCCAAATCCTTGTAGAAGGAGTCTACTGTCAGTCTATGTGTGTGTCTTTGTGTGTTTGAGCATGTGCATGCACGCATGCTACTGTCCATCCATGTGTGTCTTTGTGTGTGTGAGTGTATGCATGCATGCATGCTACTGTATTTCTATACACGTGCACATGCATGTGTGTTATTTTCTTTTCTCGGGCTGGGGTTTGGTCATGGTGAATTTTATGTGTTGAGTAGTTTTTTGGAAGGTTCTCATGTAGTATGATTAGCTTATTGAAGTAAAGAGAGTTTGCATATTTTCTTAACTTTTGTCGGTGCCATCCACTTTGCTTTCAGCTTCTCTGTTCTCTTATATATTTATAAATTATAGAGAACAGTTTTCCGGGGATTTTTGGCGGTGACTTGTCAAGTTATAAATGCCAGGTTTTATCCCCCACCAAGATGCTTTTGAACTAGAAAAATAAGATTAAGTTCACTTACATGTTTCGTTGTAACAAGCAATGTAATGATATAGTATCGGCTAAATTTCCAGTAAATGTTTTTTTAACACTACTAAACATCTTACATGAGCATGAAAATTTGTATGCACATTATTTGTTGCCTATTGCTTAATAATGTGCCTTTGATATATATTATTATACCGCATCTTCTATGACAGAAGTCCCAATGTAGTATGTTTTTTGGAGCATTTATTCATCAACTACTTAGTCGTATTAGTGAGTAATAGTATATCCTGTGCAGCTTTATGGAACATCCTTTTGATTCTATACCACTTGTATGGCTTATTCAAGAAGACATCCTTGGGAGGCGCCTTCCTTCTTATGAATCCTCGGGTTGGGAAGATCTGGTTACTATGTGGAGAAGCAGTCTTAGTAGAGCAAACGTTGTAGTGTTTCCTGATTTCTCCCATCCAGTAGGGCCCTTGTTTTAATTTACTATTGTTGCAATAATAGTTGCTTCTCTTCACTTGCTTTATCACAGGCTTACACCTTATAATAATTATTATTATCTGTCTTTTTTGTTTTTTCCCCCTGTCAGATGATGTATAGTTTACTTGATACTGGAAACTTCTACGTGATCCCTGGATCTCCAGTCAATGTCTGGGAAGCTGAGAGTTATGCTACATCTCATTCTCAAAGCCACTAAGGAAAGATAATGGATTTGATGGTGGTGATCTGATAATGTTAGTGATTGGGAGCTATTTTTTCTATGATGAACTACCATGGGAATATACAGCTATCATGAATACCTTGATACCTGAGATTAAGAAGCTAAATAGAATGGAACGGCTGGGAGGAACATTTAAGTTTGTTTTTTCTATGTGGAGATTCCACAGATGCTCATGGCGCTTCTCTTCAGGTACTGATTGCACAATATGCTGGTTATCACTATTTAACAATGGCTAAAACTCTGCTTTGTTACAACCTCATTGTTCTTTTGTCAATGCATTAGTTCTTATAGAATCTAATTGAAAAGAATAATTAGCTAACTGTTTATATATTGATATTTTCCTTATTTGATCTTTATCTTGGTTATATTTTGATGAACTGTATAGACGTTGTGACATCTAAATGGCTTGTTTTTTTTTTCAAAAACATCATCTTTTATCTATTTATGCACTTGTCATGTTTACTTTTTACGCATGAAATTCGTTTAGTTTTCATTTATTCTGGAAGAGTTCTATAGTAAGGTGCTATTTGTTACTTATTCTTGCCAATATTGATTTTATACGAAGGACTCTGACCCAGAATTCAGTCATCTAATACGGTGTAGTTTGTATCCAGATATATTTTTGTTTCTGGACAGTACGAACTAGAACTTCTACTGTTTCAATCACCATCCAGCCCTTTGTACACAGACGGGGTTAGCTATGGGATTAATTCAGAAAGCTCCAAAAGAGTTTTGTTGTTTTGTTTTTTTTTTATGACCTAGTATCAACCTGAAATCACTTTCTTTGAGGACTAACATGGTAAAGAGTTCCTTGAGAATGGAGATAGGGAAATGCTTGGGCACATGTAAAAAACCTTAAATGGGGCAATCATTGGATGATGTTCAACATGTATGATTCCTACATTGGTGGTCCATCTTTTGTGCATGTGCAAGGATTTCCTATTATTAATTTTTCCCCCAAGTGGGTGTCCTTTTTATGGTTCTCTTGAAGCGTTGTCAATGATTACTCGGGACATTAATACATCTATAGACAAAGTTCTTAATGGAAATTGAGAGGAAACCTATCAAGACTGACCCGAAACCCACCCGAAACAAACCCGCTATAAACAAAGCACGGGTCATATATATAACTAATATAAGGGCATGACCTATATATGACACAGCCCAAAGTACCTGATTAGTAGATTTGTCGGGTATGGGTTAACTTTCTTGACCTGAATTACCCGACTATGGTAAGTAATAAATAAGTGTTATATGCCTGACATAAAAAGCCGGGGTGGTGATCAGTGAGTCCATGTCAACTCAACTTTTTATCATGAAAACTACACATTTTTTTTGCAAAGGGAAAAAGCTTATCCAGACCCAGTTTCCATGCCAACTCAAACCGGAACTGACCGGGACCCAGCGTGCCAACTTGAACCGGAACTGAATCAGTGAAGACCCAATTATTAATCGGGTCAGTCAGGTAGTGTTGCGGCGTTGCGTCAACCACTTGAAAAATAGGCTTGGCTATGAGTCACATGACATGCCTTTACCTGTTTGTTTTTCAAGTCAGGTATGGGTCAAGCTTTTATGGACTGACCTGAATACCATTCGACCTAACCCGACTCAATTGCCACCCTAGGTAAAGGTCACTGATGTCTCTATAATCTTTGATTATAGCAAAACTCTCTCAGGGCTCTCCCCATATTCATAAACTTCTTTCGGCGGAACCACGTACACCCTTTCTGTTTCTTGTGCTATGCTATTCTTTATTGTTCTCTTCCTGTGATTGTTTACTCTAAAAGGGTACTGTTGACTCTCAAATAAAATAAAATAAAAATATATATACAAAAAAACCCTAGAAACCCTAGAGGGGAAGTTACCGTGCACGGTTTTCCCCCTCACCTCCCTTTGTTCTTCTGACGAGGGATTTTCTCTCCTCTAGTTGTGAGAGCATGCTAGCCAGATTTTACAAGAAGAAATTTGAGATCCAGGGATCGATAACGGTAAGGGTTACTTTTCGTCGTTCATCTTCACAATGCGGTTGAGAGAGGACACACATGAGACTTTGTGCAATCTCAGCTGCTGGGAAATGGATTGTGCTTCTTCGAGGCGAGTCTCAGAGCTACTCTTTTAGTGTGTTATTGGCTATTTTGTGATGAGTTTTCAAGTTGTATCGAGTGATTGGTTCTTATGTGGGAGTTGCAGAGGTAGGATTCAACGTAATATTTTATACTTCTTATATATACATACAAACACACACATATAGTTAGTAGCGATCCGGTGAGAAAGTTAGCTCAGGTGAGAAGATGAGAATGGAGCACATGAGCCGTCAGATTATCTTTGGGGTGGTTGAGATTAGTTTTTGGTTGGTTAAGTTATTAATTTAGTTTTTTGTTTTTAGTTTTATTTCCTCAAAATCTAATCTCAACCACTCAGAAATTAATCTGACGGTTTCTATGCTCCTTTCTCATCTTTTCATATAAGCTAGCTTTCTCACCGGTTCACTACTCTCTCTCTCTCTCTCTCTCTCTCTCTCTATCTCTATATATATATATATATATATATATATATATATATATATATATATTGTGTGTGTAGACTTGTGTCATTCCGGAAGGATTTGAGGCCTAATCCTTCCCACTCAATACAACCCTACGACATCCAAATGCAAAATCCACTCCGTTGAAGTTGATCTACATTATTTCAACTAACTAAAAATAAAAAATCGTGTATTTTGAATACCTTTTGCTCATCCATCAAGTAGGCGCAAAATGGACGGCCGAAATAATGACTTGATTAGTTTACTGTGTAAAATATTTGAAATCTAAAAAAATTGGTGTGTGAGGGTTTTTAAGTGTTTAGATCGTGATGAATGGTCGGATCGAGAATTTGTATGTCTAAAGACGTAGATCTAAACAAAATGTTATTTTTGACCGTCCATTTTGCGCCTACTTGATGAATGGGCAAAAAGTATACAAAATATATGATTTTTGATTTTTAGTTACTTGAAATGATGTAGATCAACTTCAAAGGAATGGATCTTGCTTGCGGATGTCGTAGGGTTGTATTTGAGTGGGAAGGATTCAACCTCGAATCCTTCCGGAATAACACAAGTCTCCCCCCCCCCCCCCTCTCTCTCTCTCTATATATATATATATATATATATATATATATATTGTAATATTGTGATCAAGGGTTTTTGCTAGATTTTGTTTGTCCTTCCAGTGCATCACTTTTGTATTGCCTACAAGTACCATTACTTTTCTATGCTTTCTAAGACAGCCTGCTCACAAAGATACTTCTTCAGAGGGGTGTGGATAGTGGATCTGACTGTTCTTATGCAATTGCCACCTGCACATCCTGCACCTCTACTTCCTTTAAAGCCACCGTGACCCTTTTATGTGGACACCTTTTAATGTTCAAATTTGATATCAGCAATTTTCCTATTTCTTTGTCAAACTTGTGGGGCCGCTGTGGAACTAGGAAGTCAGGTAGAAACTGACGAATACTTCAGTTCTTGTCTTAGTCTTGATTGCTCAGAAAGAAAGAAGCTGAAGAATCATCATCATAAGTTGATCATAATCTTGGTTCATTTTAGACCAATCTTTTTTCTAGGTCATGCTGAGATATCAGGAAGTCTCTCCTAAACTTGTTGAATGGAAATTCTGCCACTTAGGAGGATAAAAACAGAGACATTCTTCCTTATCCCCAGCTGATGTTATCAGTCCAATGCTGAAAATGGAAACTACTTATTGTGATGCAGTTTGAGACAACCTAGTTAAATTTTTTTTTTTGTGGCTGGGATAGTCAATTTTAATTATTTTTGTGATGCTATAGTGTATTTTACTTCACTAATTTTATCTAATTAATGAATTATGCTAGGAGTCACCTTGAACCTCTTCTTTTTCATGGGGGAAAAAAGAAACAAAAGATCCCCCCCCCCCCCCCCCCCCCCCCAAATTTGACGATCTTGTTTCCTTTATCTTCTCTAGAACTTATTTTGAACAGTCAGCGTGAACACTTCTATTCCATTTCCTATAATTCAAACTTATCCTCCCCAGTCATCAACCAAACTTGAATACCTGTCTTTTGACATGAATCAACAAGATACCTGTCTTTTGTCATTTCGTCATGCATTAGCTATTGTCAATTTGAAAAATACGATATTGCAATTTGAGTGTGGCTGAACAGGTTGAGGGAGTTAAATTTGAATATCCATTACGCTCATCGGTGTTAAAGTATTCTTTTTCTTGCAAGTATTGCTAAAGCCTTTTACAAACTTAATTTAATTTCTGTGTTTTGCTCAGGATCATAGGAGAATGCAAGTTATGTTATAATGGGAGATACTAATAGTTAACTTGTTTCATTGTAACTTTTATGTATCTTGGTGTTGACTTGTGGGAGAAAAATTATGATGTGGCTTTCGACTACATCTCCATTAATCCATGCACATTATTAGCTCTCCGCGCGCGCCCACCCCCCCCCCCCCCCCCCCCACACACACACACACACACACACACACACATTTTCTCCTGTTGTGAGGTAATTTCACAAATTTTTTTGTTCTATATTTCTTCCCTTATGAATATACTCTCATTTCTTTTAGAATAATATCATTTTCCATTTCAATTTTGTTTACTATGGGTCAATAATTTCTGAGACGCTACACATTTTAAGATGTTTTCTACTTTTCTTATTCAAAGCATTTTTATCAATTTCGGTCCCAAATTTGTTTGCTTTACTGTGGGTGCAGGAACTTGCTTCTCATATGGGATTTCCAATTGATAGTGTAAAGCACTATGGAGCGGATGGTGATGTGAACAGAGTGCTTCTGATGGCTGATTTAGTTCTCTATGGCTCCTTTCAGGAGGAACAGAGTTTTCCACCACTATTAGTGCGAGCCATGTCATTCGAATTCCCATTATCGTTCCCAACCTGGATATTGTGACAAAATATGTGAGCCTACCTGCTGAACAACTCCTGATCCCAACTTCCTCTCTCTGTAGACATTTGTGTCTTTATTAAATCTTTTTCTTTACATGATTGTGCCCCCCACAGGTTGTGAATCAAGTCCATGGGATAACTTTTCAACCACATGATCTGGGCACATTGGTGAAAGCTTTCTCACTTCTGATAGAAGATAGGAAGCTGTCTAATTTAGCACATTCAGTTGCTTCTTTTGGGAAACTACTCTCCAAGAGCATGTTAGCATCAGACTGTATTGCTGATTATGCAAAACTTCTTGAAAATCTACTCCAGTTTCCTTCAGATGTGATACTTCCTCTTTCCATTTCTCATATTAAGCAAGACACCTGGGCATGGGACTTACTTGAGAAGGAAATTAAACATACCAGTACTTCTGCCCAACACGAGAGTGTCCAAAATAATCGCACCATGCGAAGGCGCAACATTGTTGACTTTCTCGAGGAGCAGGCAACCGGTAAACTTCACGTTCAGACAACCACCCAGGTAGCCAATGAATCTTCTGCAGAGGACTTCCCTACCCAGTTAGATTGGGATTTTCTTGCAGAAATGGAAATTCTGGAAGATTCTGACAGACGAGAAAGGGAAGAGGTAAGCTTTTTTGTTGCTTTAGTAATTAAAATATACTTGACTAATCATATAAATTTGACAGACACTTCCCTGTTGATGAATAGATTGCAGAGAGGACGCCCAGAAATTTGGGAGAATGGTATGCTGTGTACAATAATGCACGAAAAGCTGACAAAAATACGAAATTTGAACAAAATGAACGTGATGATTCTGAATTAGAGAAGATTGGACTGCAGTTATGCATCTATGAGATTTACAGTGGACAAGGAGCATGGCCGTTTTTACAACATGGTTCTTTATACCGTGGGATAAGTCTCGTATGTTCCTATGAAATTCATACACTTTAATGACACTGTTCTTTGTACACACACATACAGATTATACATGGTACATATACAGCTATAGATGTGCACACTGTAAGGACTTAGAGCACCATAACAAAATACTAGCCTAGTAGGTGGAGTTGTCCAAGTCCTTATATACTCAAGACCATCCCCATGTCTAGCCGATGTGGGACTATTTGTTCGCACAAATCACAATAATCCCCCTCTCGAACAAAGAGTCTCCCTGTAAGCTCATTTCTCACCTGGAAGACCATCTTCACACTCGGAAGACCATATGCTCCATCGAGATTTTCTTCACTGTGTTGGGTAACACACCTTACGTGAAGTAGGACTGCAATCTGTTACTCCTCTTCCACCGCGTTGGTGATCAACATGTCTTACGTGAAGCAGGAGTGATGATACTCTCAAATTCTCGAGAGCCAACTAACTTTACAGGGGCCTTTTATCGCGCTTTTCGCTGGCGCCCGCGCCTTTGCGCCCTGGGAGGATCGAACACCACCCACACACAACTAAGTTCGGGGCTTGACTCTGATACCATCTGTAAGCACTTGGGGTACCATTCTAAAAGACTAACCTACTAGGTGGAGTTGCCCAAATCCTTATATACTCAAGACCATCCCTATGTCTAGCCGATGTGGGACTATTTTGTTCGCACAAATCTCAACACATACACGCATGCATACCTACCTACATATACACCTATTGATGGGGACATCGAGACAACATTATTTTGATTTTGAGTCTGAGTTTGTATTTTTCATTTTATTGAGAGTGAATTTTCTTTTATTTAGTATTGTTTTTCTCTTTTTAGTCCCACATCGACTATATGGAGAAAACTCAATACTTGTAAGTCTATTTAAAGATTCTATTGTTCTCAGTAAAAAGTAGACTAGAATTTGAGAAAAAATTATTTTGGGAGTTTTTTCCCCTTGAGGGGCGTGTTACACATGGCGGGGTGTGAAACCCTAACTGTGAAGCCGAGCGCGTGGCGTGAAGCGACGTGAGGTCAAGATTTATGAGTGTGCGACGTGAAATGGCATAAGGTCCGTGGAGGTGGAAAACATTCTCACTTATCCCTTAGGTAACCATGAATCATCTACTATTTTCTTTCATCTCTCAATTTTTTTTCAAAATTTGTAGACCCCCCTCTCCCCGTTTCAAATCAATTTGGTATTAGAGCATGATTATAAAAAAAATAATGAGTGATGAAATTAGAATTGTAATACAAGTTTCTTGCGAAAAGATTCCTGATGTGAAGTCGGTACAATTTTATTTGAATCATTGATTGTTTTTTTTATTTCTTCTGTCAAATAATCTCATTCATTTCTTTTTTCATAAATTGAAAAAAATATTACAAAATCTTTTCAATTTTCTCGTTATTTCTTATCTTATCTTTTCAAAGCCTACTTCTTTTCTCAAATCTAAATTCCAATCCATATCTTAACTACCACATCAAAATCTTAGTTACAAAATCAAATGAAAAAAAAAATCAGAAAAGGATAAAAAAGAAAAATGTTTTCTCTTCATATTTTCTTTCTTTTATCTCTCATCTTTTCACTTCCCCATGTGATACAAGCCTGCCAAGTAAACCCAACAGGTTCTTGAAAAGCTTGCGCCTTTTCTTCTGACGTGAATACAAGCAATCAATCTAGTTCTTGCAAAGTCTAGCAACATCTGAACCTCTTTGTGCATGTTTCTTTTGCGTGAATTCCAATTCAGCCAAGCTAATTCAAGTATCAAATATTCAAGCAATCAAGTTTAGATTCAATCAAACATATACAACAGGCTTCTTGCATGCTTCCCGCGCGACAATCCTTGCTCAAATTTGAGTAACATCAATCTGCAAGTAATTAATTGTCCAATACAGAATCACTTGCATCTAAGTTTATAGTCAAGAGCTCGGTAGCTCTTCAATTGCAGGACAATCCAGCCCCGGATCCTTTTCACTTGTCACACTTGTACAGTCTGGTCCTACCACTTCTTCAATAGCCCTGCAACACAAGACAACAATATCAGTTGACATCAACAATAGAAGCACAAAGTGGTGAGTTAACTACATCAACAAAGATCAACAACAATAGCAATTTCAGATTCAGTGTCAAGCTACCACCGACTCATGTATACTCGACGGGGTCAAGTTCTCCTCACCCGGCGAGAATGATGGGGACATCGAGACAACATTATTTTGATTTTGAGTCTGAGTTTGTATTTTTCATTTTATTGAGTCTAGTGAATTTTCTTTTATTTAGTAGTCTTGTTTTTCTCTTTTTAGTCCCACATCGACTATATGGAGAAAATTCGATAGTTGTAAGTCTATTTAAAGATTCTATTGTTCTCAATAAAAAAGTATATTAGAATTTGAGAAAAAAATATTTTGAGAGTTTTCCCTTGAGGGGCGTGTTGCCTATGGCGGGGTGTGAAACCCTGGCTGTGAAGCCGAGCGTGCAGCGTGAAGCGGCATGAGGTCAAGATCGATGAGTGTGCGGCGTGAAGCCGCATGAGGTCCGTGAAGGTGGAAGGCCTTCTCACTTATCCCTTAGGTAACCATGAGTCATCTACTATTTTCTTTCATCTCTCAATTTTTTTCAAAATCTGTAGACCCCCGCCCGTTTCACATCAGCTATAGATGTACATACATTCATCCCTACATACACATACGTACATCTGATATGTATGTATGGCTACATATATATATCTATTTATTTAAGTATATTGCTTCACAATGAGTTCCATAACTTGTTTGTGTATGTTACTTATTACTTTTTTCTTTATTTCTTATTCATTTGACTATTTGTTTTTTCCATGGTGTATATACGTTTCTTTTTTCTTATTGTAAAATGTCCAGTCATCAACATCAAGAGTCTTGTCTTCTAATCATTTAATTTTTCATACTTTCATGATCTTTTGATTTGAAGTGATGTGTCAGTGTACCCCACTCACTTATCATCCTCAATTTTTGTTTCTCTTGTGTTGGTTACTATTAAGAACTGCATACTAGAAGGAAGTCTATAGAAGGAAGCCAAGTCTATCAGTTCTATGGCGTTGACTTATTGGTGAGACAGGATTATGCTCAAGTGTTTTGTAGCCTTCTTGTATTTTTGTATTCTTGTCCACAATGTATTATTATCTATCTTACATATATCTAAATATATGGGAGCTTATTGTGTAATACCTAGGTTTGCATAGATTCCGAGGGTAACCTTGCTCCAATAAAATATATTGGTTGCTTCTATTGACTTTGAGTTTTTGCTTTATAAAGATGAAGTTAAAAAGGGATGCCGAGAGCCCTGTGGATTACAAGATTTAGGAGAATCACGGAGAACTCTGATTGTTGGAGAGCTGACAAAAGTGCCGTTTATAGGCACTGTTCTAGGCTTCTAGCAAAGCAATCCAGTATAGTAGCTGCATCTGTGATATTCTCTTTAATGATCTCCCTGTAATACACATTTTCTACCAATATATAACTTTTGTGGAAATAGTTGGGAAGAAGCATGATATGACTAATCAAGCATTATATTCTAATGTTTGTCCATGCTGTCAAAAGCAGCATGAACAATTGGAGGCATGGAAACTGCTCATACGGTGAGTTTCACTATACAATCACTCTTGTTGATCCTCTGTACCAAGGTTTACCATGAGTAATGAACATGTTGATAAATACTATAAAAAGTTTGTAGATCTCAGGCGAAGGAGCATGACATGCGGCCAATCACACATTATAGACCAATAGGGACAGATACAACATGAAATGAATGTGATCATCACCTCATTGTAGCCTCTTAGTTGATTCTTTGCACCAACTACAACATAATTAAGCTTACATAATAACCATCAGAGTATTAGTTTATCTGCACACACACGTGCTTATCGTTCCTGTGCGTGAATGTGCATGTGCATTTGCTGTTCGCACATATAAGGAATCTCGTGTGGGTGTGCACGAGCATGCGAGTCCGTGCACACGTGTCATTTAAAGAGATCTCTTGAAAACATGTTGCTTGGATCAATAGATGGTCCTAATTTCTTCAACCAGTTACACCAACTTTCTTCCTGTAATAAATTCCAATTGATATGACATAAATTTTCTTTAATGTTCCCGTTAAGCCACCTATAGCTGTCATTTACATTATATACTCGATATCTTAGAATATTCCGGAAATTCTTCTTGTTATTTGAGAAAGAGAAGTTTCAAAACCACAATTAAAGTTGTCCTTTTGAATATTTTATTTTCTTCAGTCCAAAAGAGCTCAAAGACCAAGGTCGGATGATGTTGATGCAGTTGGTCGGCTTCCAATCTTGAACGATACATATTATAGAGATCTTCTTTGTGAGTTTGGTGCCATGTTTTCAATTGCAAACAAGGTGGACAGCATTCACAATATGCCTTGGATTGGTTTCCAGTCATGGCATGCTGCTGGCTGGAAGGTAAGAATTGTAATATAGTATAGAGCTTGCTCTGCATGTAACTGCCTCAACTAGATTATTTATAGATCTGTAACTAGCTTATTGCTTATTCTAAAAAAAATAGTAGCTTAACTTATTGCATCAATGTGTCTTTCTTAAAGTACAGAAGGCATATTTCTTGTATCATGTCTTGCCATAAGTTTCAAAGTAGTTTCACCATTTTAGAGTCGCAATCTCCTGTACACACTGCTGCACAACCACACGGATATGAAGAATACAGCCAGTCAAACCATGATTTAAATCTCGGGATGAGTATTGGTATCGGACAATGGTTTTTGTTAGCAATACCGTCAATATCGGTAATATCAGTCATGTTGACAGTGTCGGCCCTGATATCGGCCAATATCATGTGGTTAATATCGTATCTGGTATCTCAAAATCTAATACGATATTGCCGATATATATATTGGAACCAGATTGAAACCATGTGACTCAAACAATAAGAATTTTGACTTTTCATGTATTACCCCTGTAACCTATGTAATGCACAGGCCAAGTTTATGAGTTTGGTGTCTAGATAGTTTCTCTATAATGTTCGATTGGGTGAAGCAATATTTACATTTGCATAAAGCAGCAACATCACGATGTTATCACGATGTTTTTTGATGTTCTCAAATGGGAACAAGATGAACACTAAGTCATTTTCATAAGATGATTTCCATGCCCTAGAAACTTGTGTTACTGCCACTAAGAAAAGTTTTCTTCTGCTCCTTTACCTTAAATGTTGGAATAAATCCCATCTAGAAATTAGTTTTCCCAGGGACAACTATTTACTACAAGCAATTCTTGATGGACTATATGATATGCAGGGTCTCATTACACGACACAAACACGTATTGACATAATTTTGTTTGGGTTTGTCAGACGGTCTGATAAAATTGTTGATTTAACTAATATAGGTGCAGAAAGTGAATTTGATGAGGACAGTGACCATCCAGTGAGCTATTGGAAGTCCTATTCAAGCAGGAGACTGAAGGCCTAAGTAGTTTTTGATTAGGAGTAGGAGTATTCTTTTATTAGTTTTTATTATTTCTAATTTTTTATTAGTCCTTTTATGATTAGAAGATGAACGTGGCACAAGTAGTGCATGTAGCCTTTGTCTATAAATATTCTTGTAGGATGTATTTTGAAGGCAATGGATGATTGAGCTATTGAAAATAGCCCTAATTGTGTTTCTTTTGAGATCTTTGTGTGCGATGTATAAAGTGAGTAAGCGATTCACCTGGGTGTGAAGCCCGAATTCGTGTCCTAGGCGTGAAGCTCTAAATTCTATCTTTCTCTATATCTCTAGATTAGTTCATCCCAATCCCACCACGAACCTTAGATTTCCCCTTACATCCTGCGTCAGAATTCCTTGCACTGCTTTGCTCAATTATATAATTTCCTTGAACATGTATGCACATGGCTGGCTAGTAATTAAGATGTCCGTAGAAGAGAGAGGGAGGGATTAAGGTGTTCATTGCGGGGGTGGGGGGCTCTTAATTGTATTCTTATGCAGCACATTGTGACATTGTGATGTCTGGAATACTGTTTTACATCTCAGAAAGCTATGCCTCTAGTAAACTTCTCTCTTCTCTGTTATTGACTAGGAGACATTTGATTTTGATGGATGTTAACGATTTGGTGTGGTAATGAGTTGAATAACTACTTTCTCAGTGGTTAACTTTTGAGTTATGTGGGTAATGGTTAACTTCTAATTTTGTTTCTTCTTGGATCATGTGCTTGACATTGTTAATTAATGATACATTTATTTTATACACATTCTTTTAGAAAAAATAAGACATTTTTTGCAAACCACTGGTAGACATGGACACGGATGGAGACATAGAACTGGAGGTAGGGGGAGGTGTGTCCTACTTTGATGCTCAAGTAGATCTCAAATAATTTGTTATTTGGTTTACGGATTTTATGTGTACTTGGACCACCATTTTCCTTTTCAACTTATGGATTTGGCTTGAATAGAAAACGTAATAAGATATAGCAATGCAATGTTTGCAAGCATATTTCATGGTTTTATTTCTATTCTTTTGTAGTGTTTAAATATCAAATGCATATATCTAATGTGATATTCATGAATATATTCATATATGGTAGATCAATTTTGAGAATCTCAGTTCTGAAACCTTTGCCCTATTGGTTATTTGAATTTGCTAAAGTGGTTTCCTACTGAAGCGGTTTCTAATTGGTGTGCTCAACAGGTCTCACTGTCTATTTCAGCTGAAGAAGTTTTGGAAAAAACTGCACAAGAAAAGTCTGAAGGAGATGTGATTTACTTCTGGGCACCGATGAATATGGTTCAGAAGGATGAGGAAGAAAATGAAAGAGCTGACTTTTGGTCAATGTGTGATATCTTAAATGCTGGGCATTGCAGGTAGGCTTCTTATTTTATTTCAGTGCATGGTTTTGAATGCTCATAGTCTTTTAATTGAAAATTCTATTTCTTTAATTTATACAGATTAACTCTGAAATTATTTCAATTAGAAAAAAAGAGAAAAATAACTTCTTGTTGATTTTTCTGTAGACTGAATCAGTTATTTAGCAGAGACTCTTGATTTTTCGAGTCATTTGCTGGGTTTGTGTCCTTATTTCTTATAACTTCTATCACTATTGTCAATCTTATTTCTCAAACTTGTTCATACTCATATTCTATTTATTTTATTGACCATCCTATTATTCCTATCTAAAGCACAAATCACATATCTATCAAATGATTATCCTTCCAATTGTATTTTAAGCTTGTACTGGGTTTGATCTACAATAACACAGTCTTTTCATCTGTTGCATATACATCTAATATTCTGTAATTGTTTCCTAAAAAAAAAATTCTTGAATTGTGTTCTTGAAGTCCCTTTATATTAATATTTCATGTTATCATTGATATTGGTTTGGTTGGCTTGAAATTATTGATTGGGCCTTTTATAGCCTCGATATATGTCTCTAGCCAAGGAAATTGTCTATATTTGCATGTAAGGAAATTTCTGAGCCATGAATGATTATGAGTGAGCTTCTGACTTGTAACGCCCCGATCCTAAAGATACGGAGTCGTTATGGCGACGTATATACGCGAGGATAATACCCCACGCATATACGCTAAGCCTAAGTTAACCTGAACAAGTTATAATCTAAACCAGATCACTGCAATGATACATATAAGACTACACATGGTAACATATGAATAATGACAAGAATAAGGCAGTTGAAAGCGATAAAAGATAGAGTCATGAAATAACAAGAATATAATGACAGGCTAAATGCGACATACAAGAATCAAGGAATATAGTAGGAACATGAATGCAAAAGTACCAGAATAGAATAGGAAGAAGCTCCAGCTATTCGCAAAGCGTACCGTCTCATCGAATACCTGCACATTAGAAACAATCGTCCAATATCTGGACGTGCAAATCCAGGGTCGTCAGAACGTGACCATAATGAGTGTGTGTGTAAAGGGGAAAGAACTCGTGCAGAAGAAATAATGTGCATAAATAGTAGTAAGAGCAACAGTAAATAGAAAAGGCTAAATAACAAGATAAATAGCTGAACAGTAATACACATGATAATAACATGAATAAAGGTAGAATATAACTGGCACAACTGTAAATATGCAATCAATGTCAAGGCGTGTAATCTATCACATGTCACTAGGTTGGCATCCAAGTCTGGTCATGGTTATAGTTATATGTCTATCACAGTGATATAAATGTACAGTCAAGTGATAAATGTCAGTCACAATTCAATAACAGTTTATTATTAATTATGTCAGCGAACACCAATTGCCACCTGTAATAGACGCATCCCATACTACGCCTACTACATGTGTCAATCAGGGTCCTAAGTTATTGAAACTGATTGGTTGGAGACATTGTCCATGTTTTAGGTGGGTCCCGTACATACCCGGGACCACGGCCTCAGTTTCCTGGCGCTGAACCAGGCCGTACCGCTAGGTACTCAATAACAGTAACAGTAATCTCACTGTGAAAACAGTGGAACAGTAACAGTAACAGATGGGATGTCAGTCATCCCCCAGGAACCCTGCAGTGGAACCCTCAGTCGGCTGCGCAACCTGTATCCTAGGTCCACCCAAAATACAGACGCTGTCTCCTCCATCAATTTCCCCAATCCCGGTGTAAGTTGTCCATTTACATTATTATTCATTCAATTCAGTTAAACCAGTCAATGTCCATATTATCTAGAACACTGGGACGATACGGTGACAGTAACAATAACAGTACAGTAACAGTCAATCAGTAATCGTATACACGGTGAACAATATCAATAACAGTAACAGTAACAGTAGCAGTAACCGTGTATACGATGAACAATAGGACTGTACCGTGGTTACGGTCAAACAATCATTTTCCCAGTAACTTCAATAACATGGATAAAATAACAGTAACAGTCTAGCTACTGCTCAATAAACAGTCTCAACTAAAGCTGACCATAATCTCATCCATCCATGTTAAAGAGATATTAATAACTAATCCATCAACTTATAGTCTCAATACAATTCTCATGAATCACTAAGTATCAGTCCGTATCAGTGCAATCCAAAACGGTGACTATCATATCAATGAATCTGTAATTAGTCCTCTCCTCAACACCAATATGTTCTAATCCTATACCCTCAACAACTGAGATCAAATAATAACTATTATCAAACTCCAAGATGTAGATCACCATCATAATAAGTCATCTCTGTTAACTGAAATAATCAATAACCAATCATGAAGTATATGGTATGTCCTCGAGATCAACAAGTCAATACATATTGAATTATATCTAAACAGTCAACATCCTCAATAAGTAATCTAGAATATCTACTCTTGATAATCAACATCAACAACATAGCATCTAACAGATCCCAAATGCCTGCAACGTCAATCTCACCACAATACAAGACAGGCTCCAATAAAAAGGAATATAGATCCTGGGTAATCTCTAACTCAAGATCAATTTAAGTCACAACTCAACTAATCCAGTCATATCTGATATGTCCTCAATACTCACTAATAAAGTCAGGTCTAATTACTGATCATCATACAATGTAAATAGCATAAGTCCCAGATCAATCCAAAGTCATCCTATCTAACTTACATTCCCAACAGTTACATGATCGTCAAGTATCAATATACATCAATGAATTTGATATAATAATTGTCATTCCAACATATATCCATAATCAAGCTCAGCTCTCTCACTCTAACAATTTAATCTGATTCCCAAATCCTCAAGTGTTCACACTTTTATTAAGATTAAACATGATATCCCAATACTCGGTATCACAACATATACATGCATCTAAGTTCTATTAGATCAAGTCATTACCACCAATATCCATCTCAAATACCCTCATGCTACATCCTGATATGTCTACAACAATACTCTAGATATACATAGGACAAACATGAGGGTTCTAACATGTATCAATAATCATGCATATCATATCCCTATACACCCAACATGTAAAATAACAGTAGATGACCGTTCACCCCCACGCTCGATGATCTCCACACATAAACATGTAACATAAGAAATCTACTCAACAATTTACATCACATATAAAATAATATCTGCGATCATTTAATAAATAGAGAGAAGAGAGAGAGACACTCACATTGGGGAATCTGGTCGTTACCGGGCGAGTCGCCTTACGGTCGCTGTGGCGCCGCTCTTCGCTGTCGGACTGCATAGGACGGTAGCCAGGGTACTGGGGAAGGCCTGGCTGCAAGCTGGGGATCTCGCGCTCGCCGGAAGGGCCTGGAATTGCCGCTCGCTCGCTGCCTGCGCGCTGGTCCGGATCTCACCAAACAAATCCAAAATGCTGTAATACGCAACCAATATATACAAATAATTATAAATACACGCTAAACACCCACACGTGCATACGAACATATACGTGTACACGCACATAAACAAGAATGCACATACATACATGTCCAATTTAATAAATACCTATTATTAACTAAAATGCATATACTTTAATCACTAAACTATAGATATAGATGCTTAAAGAATAAATTCATACATAAATATATACCATGCATATTTACCTGAATATACATGCAAGCATCCAAACATGCAAGAAGACTCACAAACACACATATAATTGAACTTCCAATATTTTCAATATTGCCAATCACATGTAAATAAAGCTAACCTCGAGCCGATTTGCGGCGCACCGACGGAGGCTTCGACGGAGGCGTCCGGGGTCGCGGAGGGTGTCGTTGGATAGAGCAACTCGCCGTGAAAGGCGTGGGGTGCGTTCGCGCTCGCCGACGGCGATCAACGGCATTCCGCGGAGAGCCCGAAAATGATTCGGAGTAGGATTTTGCCGCACACGCAAGTAACCCACAAGAAAACATATACATTGAATTAATAAACTTACATTCATTAATATAATAAACTAGCACCATTAATAAAAGCCACTTATATTAGTGAGAAAGATGTTTACAGAAAGGGACAGGATGGCCGAACCAAAGGAAAACTCCTTTAAAATGTCAACTCCAACTTGCTTTGCTTCAATCATCCTCAGGTCCAAAGGAATTTCGTTACACTATTGTGCAAGTTGCTAATCTCCAAGGGACCAATTGACAGACACATAAGCTTTGAAGGAAGCCTCCCCACACACAGACGCATCAACATTAAAATCTTATTTAACAAAAAAATATAAAGAGGGAAAAATGGAGGGAAAGAGACCCACGCTGCAAGGGGGCGAAGGCCTGGGGTGTGGTGCTGGCTGTCGGAGATGTTGTTGGCGCTGTCGCTGTTGAGTGGCTTCGCCGGAGTAGAGGAAGAGGCGGATCTCGCTGATCTGCTGTGCTGGATCTGCAGATCTGTGCGTTGGTGGGCTGCCGGACTGGAGGAGGGTGATCCGGCCGAGGAAGCTTGCGGCCTGCTGTTCCTGTTGCCGTGGGTGCACCGAGGGAGGAGCTCTGGGTGTGGGGAGCGGCCGTCCATGGAGGGGAGGCCTGCGGCCTGCCGCTCTTGGCCTGGGCGCTGGTCGTGGGCAGGTCTGCGCGCAAGCCTGGGGAGTACCGGCTGGAAGCTGTGCAGCCGGGGATGCCGGAGGGGGTTGCCATGGTTCGCCGGAGGGGGTTGCGTGCTGGATCTGGGTGCGGCCAGAGATGGGGAGAGAGCGGGGGTTGGCGGCATGGATCTGAAGGAGATGGGAAGAATAAAGAATAGGTTAGGGTTTTAATGAAGATTAAATAGGAATTAAATTGGATTAATGGGTAATGGGTTTAGATTTGTGGGCTTGCTCAAGTGGGCTTGGGCTCAGTTGAAAAATTAGGGAAAAGAAGAAAAGAAAATGTGATGGGCTTGGGCTTGAAACAAAGGAAGAAGATGAGACAATAAAAAATCATGAAGATAATAATCAAGAATTAATTAAAATAATATCTTAACTTTAAAATGACAATTTTCTTAAAACAAAATACACACACTTAATAAGTATTATTTTTCACAATTAATTCATGTATTACAAGATATGGGTATTACATTCTACCCACCTTATAAAAATTTCGTCCTCGAAATTTCAATAAAGCAGGAATGGTAGAAAGAATCCAAAACTAGAGAGAACACAACAAGCTTCCACGTCGTCTCGTTGGGACACCACGATTCCGCTGCGCGCTCTGATCTCTGCTACTATTTTCAACATGGAGCAACCGATCTCAAGAGATAGAATCAGGAGGAATGAATAAGAAGAAGGATGAAATCAAGATGGACATCCAAATCACTCTAATTGAAGTGTTGGAATCAGGAATATCAACAGATCAAGATCGGAATTCCAAAGGGAGGACGATCAATTTCCAAATGGAGTCAATATTATCACGTGAATAGTATATGTATATTGCAGTGTCAACATAACTGTCTCAGGTTACAGGTAGGAACTAGGTTCTCTTTTATGTCGAACCTAGGCTCTGATACCACTCTGTAACGCCCCGATCCTAAAGATACGGAGTCGTTATGGCGACGTATATACGCGAGGATAATACCCCACGCATATACGCTAAGCCTAAGTTAACCTGAACAAGTTATAATCTAAACCAGATCACTGCAATGATACATATAAGACTACACATGGTAACATATGAATAATGACAAGAATAAGGCAGTTGAAAGCGATAAAAGATAGAGTCATGAAATAACAAAAATATAATGACAGGCTAAATGCGACATACAAGAATCAAGGAATATAGCAGGAACATGAATGCAAAAGTACCAGAATAGAATAGGAAGAAGCTCCAGCTATTCGCAAAGCGTACCGTCTCATCGAATACCTGCACATTAGAAATAATCGTCCAATATCTGGACGTGCAAATCCAGGGTCGTCAGAACGCGACCATAATGAGTATGTGTGTAAAGGGGAAAGAACTCGTGCAGAAGAAATAATGTGCATAAATAGTAGTAAGAGCAACAGTAAATAGAAAAGGCTAAATAACAAGATAAATAGCTGAACAGTAATACACATGATAATAACATGAATAAAGGTAGAATATAACTGGCACAACTGTAAATATGCAATCAATGTCAAGGCGTGTAATCTATCACATGTCACTAGGTTGGCATCCAAGTCTGGTCATGGTTATAGTTATATGTCTATCACAGTAATATAAATGTACAGTCAAGTGATAAATGTCAGTCACAATTCAATAACAGTTTATTATTAATTATGTCAGCGAACGCCAATTGCCACCTGTAATAGACGCATCCCATACTACGCCTACTACATGTGTCAATCAGGGTCCTAAGTTATTAAAACTGATTGGTTGGAGACATTGTCCATGTTTTAGGTGGGTCCCGTACATACCCGGGACCACGGCCTCAGTTTCCTGGCGCTGAACCAGGCCGTACCGCTAGGTACTCAATAACAGTAACAGTAATCTCACTGTGAAAACAGTGGAACAGTAACAGTAACAGATGGATGTCAGTCATCCCCCAGGAACCCTGCAGTGGAACCCTCAGTCGGCTGCGCAACCTGTATCCTAGGTCCACCCAAAATACAGACGCTGTCTCCTCCATCAATTTCTCCAATCCCGGTGTAAGTTGTCCATTTACATTATTATTCATTCAATTCAGTTAAACCAGTCAATGTCCATATTATCTAGAACACTGGGACGATACGGTGACAGTAACAATAACAGTACAGTAACAGTCAATCAGTAATCGTATACACGGTGAACAATATCAATAACAGTAACAGTAACAGTAGCAGTAACCGTGTATACGATGAACAATAGGACTGTACCGTGGTTACGGTCAAACAATCATTTTCTCAGTAACTTCAATAACATGGATAAAATAACAGTAACAGTCTAGCTACTGCTCAATAAATAGTCTCAACTAAAGCTGACCATAATCTCATCCATCCATGTTAAAGAGATATCAATAACTAATCCATCAACTTATAGTCTCAATACAATTCTCATGAATCACTAAGTATCAGTCCGTATCAGTGCAATCCAAAACGGTGACTATCATATCAATGAATCTGTAATTAGTCCTCTCCTCAACACCAATATGTTCTAATCCTATACCCTCAACAACTGAGATCAAATAATAACTATTATCAAACTCCAAGATGTAGATCACCATCATAATAAGTCATCTCTGTTAACTGAAATAATCAATAACCAATCATGAAGTATATGGTATGTCCTCGAGATCAACAAGTCAATACATATTGAATTATATCTAAACAGTCAACATCCTCAATAAGTAATCTAGAATATCTACTCTTGATAATCAACATCAACAACATAGCATCTAACAGATCCCAAATGCCTGCAACGTCAATCTCACCACAATACAAGACAGGCTCCAATAAAAAGGAATATAGATCCTGGGTAATCTCTAACTCAAGATCAATTTAAGTCACAACTCAACTAATCCAGTCATATCTGATGTCCTCAATACTCACTAATAAAGTCAGGTCTAATTACTGATCATCATACAATGTAAATAGCATAAGTCCCAGATCAATCCAAAGTCATCCTATCTAACTTACATTCCCAACAGTTACATGATCGTCAAGTATCAATATACATCAATGAATTTGATATAATAATTGTCATTCCAACATATATCCATAATCAAGCTCAGCTCTCTCACTCTAACAATTTAATCTGATTCCCAAATCCTCAAGTGTTCACACTTTTATTAAGATTAAACATGATATCCCAATACTCGGTATCACAACATATACATGCATCTAAGTTCTATTAGATCAAGTCATTACCACCAATATCCATCTCAAATACCCTCATGCTACATCCTGATATGTCTACAACAATACTCTAGATATACATAGGACAAACATGAGGGTTCTAACATGTATCAATAATCATGCATATCATATCCCTATACACCCAACATGTAAAATAACAGTAGATGACCGTTCACCCCCACGCTCGATGATCTCAACACATAAACATGTAACATAAGAAATCTACTCAACAATTTACATCACATATAAAATAATATCTGCGATCATTTAATAAATAAAGAGAGAGAAAGAGAGAGACACTCACATTGGGGAATCTGGTCGTTACCGGGCGAGTCGCCGTTACGGTCGCTGTGGCGCCGCTCTTCGCTGTCGGACTGCATAGGACGGTAGCCAGGGTACTGGGGAAGGCCTGGCTGCAAGCTGGGGATCTCGCGCTCGCCGGAAGGGCCTGGAATTGCCGCTCGCTCGCTGCCTGCGCGCTGGTCCGGATCTCACCAAACAAATCCAAAATGCTGTAATACGCAACCAATATATACAAATAATTATAAATACACGCTAAACACCCACACGTGCATACGAACATATACGTGTACACGCACATAAACAAGAATGCACATACATACATGTCCAATTTAATAAATACCTATTATTAACTAAAATGCATATACTTTAATCACTAAACTATAGATATAGATGCTTAAAGAATAAATTCATACATAAATATATACCATGCATATTTACCTGAATATACATGCAAGCATCCAAACATGCAAGAAGACTCACGCACACATGCACAAACACACATATAATTGAACTTCCAAATATTTTCAATATTGCCAATCACATGTAAATAAAGCTAACCTCGAGCCGATTTGCGGCGCACCGACGGAGGCTCCGACGGAGGCGTCCGGGGTCGCGGAGGTGTCGTTGGATAGAGCAACTCGCCGTGAAAGGCGTGGGGTGCGTTCGCGCTCGCCGACGGCGATCAACGGCATTCCGCGGAGAGCCCGAAAATGATTCGGAGTAGGATTTTGCCGCACATGCAAGTAACCTACAAGAAAATATATACATTGAATTAATAAACTTACATTCATTAATATAATAAACTAGCACCATTAATAAAAGCCACTTATATTAGTGAGAAAGATGTTTACAGAAAGGGACAGGATGGCCGAACCAAAGGAAAACTCCTTTAAAATGTCAACTCCAACTTGCTTTGCTTCAATCATCCTCAGGTCCAAAGGAATTTCGTTAAACTATTATGCAAGTTGCTAATCTCCAAGGGACCAATTGACAGACACATAAGCTTTGAAGGAAGCCTCCCCACACACAGACGCATCAACATTAAAATCTTATTTAACAAAAAAAATATAAAGAGGGAAAAATGGAGGGAAAGAGACCCACGCTGCAAGGGGGCGAAGGCCTGGGGTGTGGTGTTGGCTGTCGGAGATGTTGTTGGCGCTGTCGTTGTTGAGTGGCTTCGCCGGAGTAGAGGAAGAGGCGGATCTCGCTGATCTGCTGTGCTGGATCTGCAGATCTGTGCGTTGGTGGGCTGCCGGACTGGAGGAGGGTGATCCGGCCGAGGAAGCTTGCGGCCTGCTGTTCCTGTTGCCGTGGGTGCACCGAGGGAGGAGCTCTGGGTGTGGGGAGCGGCCGTCCATGGAGGGGAGGCCTGCGGCCTGCCGCTCTTGGCCTGGGCGCTGGTCGTGGGCAGGTCTGCGCGCAAGCCTGGGGAGTACCGGCTGGAAGCTGTGCAGCCGGGGATGGCCGGAGGGGGTTGCCATGGTTCGCCGGAGGGGGTTGCGTGCTGGATCTGGGTGCGGCCAGAGATGGGGAGAGAGCGGGGGTTGGCGGCATGGATCTGAAGGAGATGGGAAGAATAAAGAATAGGTTAGGGTTTTAATGAAGATTAAATAGGAATTAAATTGGATTAATGGGTAATGGGTTTAGATTTGTGGGCTTGCTCAAGTGGGCTTGGGCTCAGTTGAAAAATTAGGGAAAAGAAGAAAAGAAAATGTGATGGGCTTGGGCTTGAAACAAAGGAAGAAGATGAGACAATAAAAAAATCATGAAGATAATAATCAAGAATTAATTAAAATAATATCTTAACTTTAAAATGACAATTTTCTTAAAACAAATACACATACACTTAATAAGTATTATTTTTCACAATTAATTCATGTATTACAAGATATGGGTATTACATGACTCCATGCTGACTTATTAATGTATTTCTAACGCCAAGCCCCAGTTCCCTCAAATGTTAGTTTTATCAGCATCTAACAAAGTTTGCTAACCTTCTTTGATTTCTTGAAGGACTGTGTTTGAGGATGCATTCAGATCAATGTATGGGCTTCCCGGGACATGCCAGCTTTGCCACCAATGCCTGATGATGGTTACCAGTGGTCTGGTCTCCACAGCTGGGTGATGCCAACTCCCGCCTTTCTAGAATTTGTGATGTTTTCAAGGTATATTTCTAGACTGCATGTCATGTCATGTCATGTCAGATAATATGATGATGCAATTATTTTATTGACACCTTGTTCTACTTAATTGCAGGATGTTTGTGGACTCGGTGGATAGCTTAAATCTGAAAAGTGGCAACACTGCGTCATGCGTTCTTGGATCTTCAGAACTAGAGGTAAAAGCTAATCTCCCAGCTGGTGACACTTCCATTTTGTGGTGATGATAAATATCCTGTCTTATTTAACCAATTTTTTGGGGCTTCCTTTTGTTTTCTTTTTTGGCTGAACGTAATAACAGAAAAAACACTGCTACTGCCGATTACTGGAGATCTTGGTCAATGTATGGGCTTATCACAGTGCCAGAAGGATGGTTTACATCAACCCAAGCACTGGGGACATGAATGAACAGCACCCTATTGAGGAACGCACTGGGCACATGTGGGTTAAGTACTTCAACTCAACATTGTTGAAGTGTATGGATGAGGATTTAGCTGAGGAAGCAGATGACGGCATACATCCGGCAGATATCTGGCTGTGGCCTTTAACAGGAGAAGTACATTGGTCAGGGATTTTTGATAAGGAGAGGGAGGACAAATATAGGCGTAAAATGGATAAGAAGAGAAAGAACAAGGAGAAGCTATTAGACAGGCAGAAATATGGATACAAACAGAAATCTTTAGGAGGAAATCGTTAGGAGTATTATAGGCAAGTACAGAAACTCTTCAAAAATTGTTGCACTATAACCTTTACCTCTAGCAGCTACAGGTGGAAGTCGAAACATTTTGAGGTCCAGAGAAGTTAGTGCAGCTTGATCAGCAATTCTTTTGACCAGATATGGCAACATTGGTGTGAATATTTCTTTTCCCCCGATTCATTCTCCAAAGGAGTAAGAGGATGACATAAAAGCGCCCGGTTGGCCAGAAGGATAATTCTTTTTTTTGTTCTTTTTTTTCTCTTTTCCCTTGAGATTCACCAGGTGAGGGGCACAGAAGAATTTTTGCTTATAGAGAGACAGTAGATATTCTTTCTTTCTGATACAGTGGAGCAGGCATTCTCAAAGTACGAATTGTACTGCTACCTAGAGATGTAACCTTTACAATTGTAAATTCAGGATATAACAGGCAATTTTCAATGAGAATAGAAGTCAGTCCCTAGCTGGGAGCCCAACGTTATATTTGTATTCTGATATGAATAAGTTCTGTTTTTCTGCGCGAGTCCCTTTTACTGTTTCACTAGAAGGTTCCTCAGTTTCTTAGTAAAATGAATGAACAAATGTATATAATATGTATGTACCTTGCCCTCAAAATCTGAGGGCAAATAGGTTTGAATTAGTGTTTCTTCTTCTTTCTCGATTAAGCAAATGCTTTATGAATACGTCTCTCCTAAAAGCAGTTGCTCAGTAGCTCCCATGAATGGAATACGTGTATCCCGATTTTGTTTATTCTAGCTACAGAGGCTCTTACTGTAATGATTCGTCATGTTAGGGTACAGAAACAAATCCACGCATTCAAAATTTCAAATTGGTGGTACCGATCACACACATTGTTTGCTGCAATTATATTTGGACAGGCTGTAGCTCAGAATGCCTGGTATATAATCAATTGTTGCAACTATATCAGCTTGCTTCTAGTCAAAAGGTCAATTCCTCCAAATCACACCTCTATTGTAATGTCGATTCGGTGTCTCTCGATTTCTACAACACATCAAGCATATGATCAATGCTCGCCCAATGAACGAGGATTTTCATTATCTGAGAGTGCATATTACTGTGCACCAGCTGACTTTTTCTGATTGCAGTACTCTCTTCTGTCTCGCCCTTTGGATCACCTACATCAGTGGAATATGCTAAGGTTTCTTTAGCTGACCGACGAATTTTGATTGCCTTATTCCTCAGTGCACTGCTGACTCATTTTCTATGAGAACAATCTTGTTCCATGTTCGGTTCTAACTCAAATGGAAGACTTTTTCACCATTTTTCTTGGGATATGCAGACAGGCCAGGGTCTTTACCGAATTGAATGGACAAAGATCACAGAGCCTTGGGGAGCATGGTGGACTGGAGTTTAGGTAATTGGCTGAATATGTGACAGCTCTTATGGGAAAAGTAGGATATTTCCTTTCGTCCAAACAAATCTTCGACATATTATTGCAGAAGGTATATCTACGCGCATTTGGTATGATCCTTGGCTCAGACAACGTCCATTAATTTGCTATCCAGGTATTTTCCGGAATGATATTGTTATAGATGATAAGTTCACTTCGCCGATCGACTTTACAGGTCAACCATCTTCATGAATTGGACCAAAGTGTCGGACCTCTTGCCCCCCAAGTTGCATCCTGTTGCTAAATGATCTACAACTACCCAATCCGGAAAGCCCTGATACTATAATGTGGAAAAGACATTCTTCGAGGCAAACACAACTTCACATCCACTTGTTTCTCTTGATGCTAGATTTCTTAGGCTTCACAAGGCACTAGCCCTACCAAAAGTTCAGACGGTGCGCCTGAAAGATTTTACATCGAGCCTTGCCTACAAAGGTCTTCCTCCACGAGCACGGCTTCCATGTTGGCCTGTGTGGACAACAAGAAACTTTGCAACATGTATAATGAGAATGTCCAACCACAAGAGTTATGAACAGTGGCTGCACTTCTGCTCAAAAAGCCGCTCTAGATGTCTCTATCAGCATGGTGTGAGGATGATTATGAAAGATAAAATTGCAAGCCTACTGCTTCCCAACACCTGCTCCTAATGACATCCCTCCATGTACTTTGGTCTTTGTAGAGTTAGTGTAATGCAGATGCCATTGCTAGTGCTCCACCTACTACGTCGGCTTTTGTTTGGACTCGTTCTACCTCCATGATTTTATAATAACTGCAATTGAAGTATCCTAACGTATAATATCGCATCTTTCATGACAAACTCACATGCAAAGCTTAACAGTTGTAGTTTCCAGCAATAGCATTGGTGGTCGTCACATATATGTGAACATTTGTGTTTTTCTATGAATAAGAATAAAAAAAAAGAGAAAAACTGGAATTTCAGTTCACAATCACTTTCAATAAGAAAATTCAACCTATGGATCTAATAGATTTAAAATCTTTACACCAGCCCCTCTTTTCTAGTGAACAAGAAACCGACTAGAAATTATTTATTTATTTATTTTTTTCTGGGTAGATTGCAGATAAACACTTCGACGTTTAACTATCTTCGTATGCAAATATCCCAATTTCTCTTTTGCAGTTTGTGCCCACTTGATACAAAATAAGCAATCAAGTTCTATGAACTTGAATAGAGTGAAGTTTCAACTTGATTTTTCCTAACATTGAATTTGAATGCTCCATTTTTAAAAACTCCCAGAAATATTTCCATATAACAAGAGTGCCACAACTTGTTTCCTGCTTCTAAACTATATCCTACCTACCTCAAAATTTGTGCATTCGTAGACATAGTTATCAAAATGAGACTGAAGAAAATATTGAGGGGAGAGAGAGAGAGAGAGAGAGAGAGAGAGAGAGAGAGAGAGAGAGAGAGAGAGAGAGAGATCAGGAAGAAAATCATTTTCCTTTCCTGTAGCTGCTGGGAAAGAGGAAAAAGAAAACAAGCGCATTTCTTTGCGCTCCAACATTTATATATTTCCCCAAATTTCTCCAATAAGTTTTTCCTCTACCTTAAACATTTGTTTTGGGATAAATTGTTGGTTTGCTCTGAACTAAGAAAACGATGATGTAATGTATATGATATTTGTTCCTTATGTGGCCAGGTTGGTGAGACTGCCCTGTATATCTTCATCACTTGTCAAACTACGAGGGATTTTGGAGGCGGATGTTGGAATCTGTTGTGTTGAACATCAAGTTGCACTCTATTATGTTTAGTTTATTTGGTCAGATCTCTTAAAAGTTTGCATGGAAAACAAGCAATAGTGTTTTATGCATGTGGTTAATCTGGAAGCAACAAAATGATGAGGTGTTCTTTGATAAAGCACCAAATCCTTTCTCGGCTCTTTTGCACATACTTTCTCAAGCTAAACAGGTTTAGTGTATTCGTGCGAAATGTGATCCCTTCCTTCCTGGAGTCAGCTGGGGTAATCTTTCGTCTTTTCGAATTTCGATGATTATTTACAAACACATCTTGTTTTTGTTTGTCCCACCACCCCCCTGCGCGAATATAGTGAAGTTAAGGCCAAGTTTTATGGATGTGTGAAAAGTAATTCTGTGGCTGATACTGGTGTGCTTTGTCGGGATGAATGAGGGATTGTTCTTCTGGCTAAGGTTGGATGCTTGTTGGGCTTGCTGTGTTGTCTGTAGCACTTCTCTGTGCGTTAAACAATTCAAGTGACTTTCTTTGAATTGCATGCTCAAAGTGTATGGCTTGAAGGAGATTCTATGATTGTGATATAATGATTGTAGGGAACATGTTCTCTTACTGGTGTTGTGACGATTGTACTTAGTGATATTCAGTTATGGAGTAACGATTTTCAAAGTTTTCAGGCAGGTCATGTTTTCCACGAGGGTAATGCTGAAGTCGATTTTCTTAGCCAATAGAGACGCGACTGGACCTGTAGTTCGGTTTATGAGACTACACTTATCTACCCAAAAAAATGGTCATAACAAAGAAGCTGTGGGTGTTGAAGTAAATTCAAAATTCTAGCCTCCACATGGTCTATGGAAGAGCAGAAGTATCTTTTAGTCTCAAACAAAAGGCAATATAATAACCTTACCAGGGGTGGAGCCATCAGCCTAACTTGGGATTAGGGTGTTTCTCTTTGAAGGGTACGTCTAGGGTATCTCCCTAAATTAAAGACATAAACATGCATATTCTTAAGATATTTCACTCAAAGATAAACGAGAGACCCACAAAGAGAGAAAAAACCTGATCTTAGAAATGAAAGTGTAAGTAACAAACCTTACTACTAATATAAAACGTTTTCAATTAAGATGATTACCCAAATCGTACACTTCCACACTCTGAATTGGTTTTTACATACGGCTTACAAATCTTAAATCCATATCTCACATATAATTGTAATAACTCAACATATAAATCAAATATATTTGATATTTTTTCAATCTTTTTCCCCACTCAAAGATTACAAATGAGTCGCAACACAGAAAATATTGATATCATGTTCATTTGTCAAGCATAAAAATTACTTTAACGACCTATGTAAACAACGATGACCACTCACAACAAGGTATGGCCTTTTGTTTCGGAAGAGAAGGGAAATAATGAAAACATACTCTGCAAGAGATGGTCAACTAAAAACACTATATTGTTCCTTTTCCAATTTAACATGCATACTCTAGAATTATTAGCAAAAAAGAAGAAAAGAGAGAAAAGAGCGAAGAAAAATAAGAGAATCGATGCGGACTCGGAAGAATGGCAGTTCAAGTCTAAAACAGAACAAAATAAGCTTCAGAGATCACAAGCTCCACCTCTTGAGCAGCACCATTGGCATACAATCAAAAGAAAAAGATTTCTCAATATTGCATGGGCATTTAGCATTAGCAGCTAGAAAAGCTCCCAAATAAACAGGAAAAAGGCGAACATTTCCACATTTGTGCTTCGACTAGGGACGGGAAAAAAAGCTCAAAAACCACAGGCCAGGCTTCACAATTCAATGGATGAAATTTGAGTACATTCAAAATAATAAACTAGATTGACGTGGGAAAAAAATTACATTAAATTGACAACCTCTTTGAGAATTTTTATTCAGTTCTTACATTTTCCAATACTCTTTCTTCAATCGGCTACCCTTCCGGTGGAAGCTTAGCAGCTTCCGGGACTTTGATAACCTATATTTTATTGGGTGGTGAGGTCAAAATACACCTGGTTTCTTCCGCATTATGATACAAGCATCACACCTCTTTGTAAAGATATACAGGCCGGAATAAATGGGAATATAAGATATCCATTTTACATCTACATAAATAAAAAAATAAAATAAAAAGTAGAACTTTACATGAGTGGAGGTTGTACACCAACAGTCAATTACTTGCCTCGATCCTTTCCAGTATCTCCAACCTCGCCTTCCTTTTCCAACCCTTCATGGTGGCTACTAGGTTGATTAATCCTACAATTTGACTTCTAGTATATTCCTGAAGGAAGAAAGCATAATGTTGAGCTACAAAAATGCAGAAAACTAAACGCAGTTTAAAGCTTTATGAAGGATCATTGCTCACCGGATGAGAGCGTGCCCAGTGCACGTATTCCGTCTCTGGAAGATAGAAGGCCTATTATTGCAGAAAAAAATTACAAGTGAGTGATAAGGAAACCACAACATTTTATTCTTCTAGCTTCTGTATGCAATCATATTACACGGACGTAAGGCCAATCTCATGAGGAACATATACATTTTTAAGACAATTATTCCTTTCTGCTTCAAGCACATAGTTGATATCCATAAGTTCTAGAAAGATTGATTATGATTCTGTAACCCCTATACTCCCCTAATTGATGTGTTGTATTATTATATTAAATTATTTTTCTAACTTTCCAAACTATTTTCTTTAAGTAATTATTTGATTTTCTAATTTTTGGGTTGATTTGGGACGAATACGGACTGACACGCCCATTTATGTTCTGAATTAGCTTTTAATGTAGTTGAACTTTTTGATCCTCATAATTTTTCGGATTTTCTGAAAAATTTCATATTATTCTAAGGATTTTTCCTGGCGAAGGGCATTTTGATCGTTTAGATTTTAATACGGGATTAATGACTAAGCCCTTGTTTTCCCTTCATCCCTTAAATACTCCAGCCGTTGTTTATTGTTGGGAACACCTGGGAAATTAAGGTTTGAAGCGGAGGGACTTGCCGGCTGCCAGAGTCGTTTTTTATCAGATTTCAACATGATCTTCGTCTCATCTCCTTCTCCCCTTTCAAAACCTCACAAAAGCAAGCATATTTCTTTTTGTCCAATGATTTGGATGGACCAGTACCTTTGTTTTATTCTTAGCAGATTTCTTGTGATTGATTCTGTGTTTGATTTGTATACATGATCGATTTGATTTTAAATTGAATTGTAATGTGAGCACTTCTATGAATCCTAGGCTTGAAATTCCTCATCATACATATATTATTGTATTATTAAGAATTTTGATCATCATACGTTAGTGGTATGAAATATATTGACTTAATATGATTATGTAGCTGTAGAAGGAACTTCGTGTCTAATTTTTTTCTCTCTAAAAGTTTGTTTCTATTTATTTTGCCTCTAAAAATTTAGATAGTATATGGTGGAAAACTGGAAAACAACTACTTTCTTAGAAATATATAGTCTGATATTATGTTATTTAATATCTTTTCCTAATTAGTTGTGTACACGTAAACATGATCTCTTTAGATTGTCCCCGCGATGTGTCATTTATATTTTCTTGACAAGAATGGAAAGCTTTCATGAGGAATTATTAATTTGGAATAGGATAATTACATCCAAGTGATAGTTTAGTCATGGAAATAAGAAAAATGAGAAATCATTCAACATCCAGTGACGACATCACAAAGACAGCTGTTCAAGTTCCACTTTAGCCATTATCTTTCTTATTTAGAAAAGAATAAAATGGCCCTAAAACTAAAGTTTTGCCATTGTTGATCAGGTGACTATATAGCTGGGGAATTTCACTTGCTGAATTCTTGCAAGTGGTATGAGCCTTCCTATTAATTTACCTTATGAAGCAGATAGATTCCCGTGCTCTTCATAGACAAGTAATGCTGCCCCAAATTTTGTTGGAAGTTTGAAAATCGATTACTCTTTCATTAGAAAGAATGTGATTGATGTCTGATCATTGCACTGAGAAGTAACTAAATTTTCTAACCTGTATGATTCCAAATAAACCTAAGTTACTTGTTTGTTAGGTAAACCTCCATCGACAGACTTATATAGACTTTTAACATAGAGTTATCCACATAGCATGGCCCTACAAATTTTGCGCTTATGCTGCAACTTATAAGAGTTCCATGCCATTACATATACCATTTTGTTTTTTTAGCTGTAAGTGTGTGTATGCTTTTAAAACCACATACTGTTGCTGAAGTTCTACATATTAATATTAATTAAGTAATATATTCTAGTTAATTGCCTTGGTTTTGTAGTGCGTAAAACTTGACAATGCTCGTTACTCCTACATTTCTTGATGATACCAATTATCTTTAGGTCGTTATATACTCAATTCTATGCTCCATGAACAATTTCTTATCATAAAAGTTTTACCAAAGATTAATGGAAAGAATCAGTGAAAGTTACTCATTACAGACATGTATTAATTTCAACTAGCTGCGAAAGTTGGTACCTATAAAAGGGTGATGTTGGTATCACCTTATCAGTTAAGCAGTCAATATATTGGCTATTGACATGCTACATGTTATGTGCTAGTAATGTGTTTGGGGGGTCGAGAGAGGCCCAATTATCCGAACTAGCTTGTTGATAAACCCTTATTGATATAAAATCAAATTTGATGTTCCGAATGAATCGTTTCTTTCCTTACTCTTTGCTCATATGCTTGATTATGAGATAGTTTGCAGACGTTTTCTATCTCCGGAAAGTTACGCGGACGGGGAGTACACAACTTTTATTCTTATAAAGAGGCGGCCAAGTGATTCTTTTTCATCATTAGGTTTTTTTCCTGTTTATAGTTTTTTTTATAACTTAATTGGTCATACTATCTCCTTCTCTTCTAAGACACCTTGAGAAACTTCATTAGGTATATCCCCTGCTTTTATTATTTTTTTCCCCATTAAAGCACCCATAACTTCACTCTGCTTAATGTTTTGACTCTATCTATATTTCTGACCATGTATTGAATTGCCTTGTTCAGATTGTAATATGGATGTATTATTTATAACTTTATAGGCACCATGATAACCCTTAGCATAGTTCTTGTTCACGTGATACTTATGCACGTTTTGAAAGAGAGTTTTAGCCATCTTCATTTTCTTGATTTGTGTGCCTGACTTAGTTAATTGCCATTGTAACTAGGTGGAGTGAAAGAAAATTTCATGATTTTTGTATATATTCAAAAAGTTAAATTGCTTCTATCCAAACTCTTATATTAGTTAATCTAAAACTATTTTCTGCCCACCTTGATATACTTGTGAAAGTTATGTTTTTTTTATCCGAATGTAATTTTCCTAACCTATATATCTGTAATTCACATAGCTAGCATGTTCATAAAAGATATCACAACTCGGGAAAAAGAGGTAATTGCCTGATAATTCATGTCGTGTATTTGGAAAGAACTTAGAAAGGTTAACCAAAATTGGTTCCACTATAGGGAATCAAGTAGTACTTGCTGCCTAGTTATTAGTTATCAGTTATTCAGTTTTGGGCTATGTCTGAATTACAGCTCCACACCAGTTATTTCTTAGTGGGTTATAGTCTCAGGTATTAAGGTCTTGCAGTCCGTCCTGATTCAACGTCAGGAATGTTTGACCGTGATCCCAGGCATGTACGAGACCCTTCTAAAACAGATGCACTTCATTATCAGGCAGTTACAACAAACGATAACATTGTTTGATATGCGAAAAAATAATTGTGATATGGGTCACAACTAAATACCACATTAATTAGATTAATAATAATCAACAAGATTAGAGACATATGTTAGGTTACATATCTTTGAGTATCAGTTATTTCTTTTACAATGATGAGATATCTTCTATTTACAGTTTTATTCATGATATTTTTGATATAACATTTTAATAGTAGTATCATAATACACACATACATAACATACACGTGCGCTTTTCTTTGTTATACATGCTTGTTGGGAGATTTTGACTCCATTGGGTTTGCATTGCTTGGGTCCTACAGATAATATAGGATATTTTGCAGAGAGGGCGAAGCTCTCTACGAGGATCTAGTGGAGCACTAGTAATCATGGCTTTCCACTGCAGTTTTTCTTAGTCTTGATCCTAGTTGTTTCTTTTGATTTATGTCAGAGTTTATATGTTGCTACTCCGATTAATTTATACCTTAATAATGATACCTTGATGACCCTTTGAGATCTGGATATTTTGCTTCATTTTGTTGGACTACTTCGTTAGTCATTTGATCTATCTTAAAATTTAATTAATTGTTCCTTATCATAAATGCATGTGATATATCTATTATTATTGTTGCACCATGTTTATGTGTACAGGTTAGTTGGGTTAGCACTCTATAGGGACTAGTTCATCCCTATGAATGTGTCACAAGCCTTCGTCACGTGCAGTGTGTCCTTAGTTTTGGACATTGGGTCGTGACAGATTCAGTTGTATGCATGCTAGATTGAAATAGGCACTACAAAATAAAATTAAATAGGAATATCAGACTGAAAAAAGAAAATGCCAGAAATATAGGCAGAAGTTTTACTCTCTATTGTCTATAATCATCATCTAATCCCCCATCCCATCAACAATATCCTGGTTGTACATATGAATCTTGCAATGCTATACGGTGGCTTGGAAATCGACAAGATGGTTATGCAAATGTAGATGGACTAAATGACTGGAACTCAGACATAATCCAACCAGACACAATGTCCTACAAAGCAGAAAGACCGACAACTTCCCGAGGCCTCTCATAAGCAATCATAGATTGATAGATTAGTCTCCCCTACAGCTCAAAAAGACAGATATATTGTAAACCTATAGGTTCTCCATATCAGCCACTATATCTTAATGATCCATTCATAAACGAAATCCACTAGCAGTACACATCCTCCCTCAAATGCAAGGGAAGAATAGAAGCATTCCTTCGTTGAGTCAAATGAAGAACTACAAATGTATATCAAAGAATTTGAATCACTGTCAATTAAATTCAACAAATAAAAGTAAATGGTTAATATACAAAAGCCCCATAATGTTTGGATGAAGTTTAGCAATACCTCTTAACGTGTATTTTGTTCACTTTATCCCTCCACTGTTAAATCTCTAACTTCTGTTAAATTTTAATTGTCGTTGACCAAATTGCTCTTTTTGATCTAGAAACACTTTCGACTTCTTCTTCTTCCCTAAAACCCAATTCATTTCCTCTCTCCTCCAAACCCAATCCCCACAGTATCCTGATCTGGTCTAAAGGCTCCCCCCCCCACCCAAACAAAAAAAATAAAAAAAAATCAATCTGATTTAAGTTTTGAAACTGGAGAGAAGCCACAGAGAAGAAAGAATTGACTTGAACTAAGAATTGAAACGGAAAAAATAATTTATATTTCAAGAAAAATCAATAACTGGTATTGCCGTCAACTGTCAAGATCAACTTTTCGTCTTGTTTGAATATGTAAAGTTGAAGGCTGAATAATGATCATGTAAGCTATATTCACAATTTCCATCTTGTCAACCTTTCCTTTTAATAAAGGTTTTTGGCACTTCAAATTAATGAGCAGCTGAGGCACATGGTTCAGATAGTTTCTGTGGTCTAACCCGATTTTCCTCATCTTTGTTGCTTAATGAGATGTGTAATATATTTTCTGTTCCTTAAAATTTCAATTTAAACTTTATTTTAACATGAAACTATGATCATTATTTTCTTCTCCATTCTTGACATAATCCTTCTTGTTCTTGTCAATTCTTGTCATTAAGATTCAAACTTGTATAATAAGTTAACTCTCTTCCCTCAAGCCTTTTCGATTCTCTTTGATTCAGGCAACTCTTGCTGCAAGTGACTTGTCGCATAAATCCACCATTTTGCCATCTGAAACTATGTGTTTCCTTATCATGCATTTGATCCTCCATCATATCAATAAAAACAATGCTAACAGATCCATGATTAAACTTAGTCATAAGTCCTTCAATTCTCATCATCATCATCATCATCAATTGATCTTCCAGGACACAGACCAATCAATAATGACCAAGAATCCATGATAATTGCATCTACCCTTGCAAACAGGGTTATCACCAATAATCGCCACAAGAACATACACCAGATGGATAAGCCCACATTTCTTTTAACAGGCTTATGAAACTCTCTTCATCAACAACAAAAGTTCAATGGCTTAACTAGTTTGGGCCATGTAGATGCCTTGCTAATTCTACTGTCAGCACATGTTGCTTTTGGAAAATAGTCGACCTACTTCTAAATCACAATTACATGACTTCATAATGATCCAGAAGAGGGTCTATGTACATGCAACAATAGCGTATTTTGGCAAAGCCTTTTCCTTGTTTAGCATCACAACGACAAAACTTCCCCTCTAATAAAATTTAGATAAGATCAAATCAGGAGAGAGGAGGGGGAGCTCAGATCAAATTAGGTAGGGACTCTCAGATTAAGAAGGGGGGGGGGGGGGTGGGTAGGGGAGAGAAGGGAGGAGTGTAGAAGAGAGTGGATCTGGGACAATGACAGGTCTAGTTATGAGAACAATGATTCCTAGTGGATTCTCAATTTAGTAGGCATGAGCGGTTAGTTTCTCTCTTTACATGTTAATGCATGTTGATGCAGACAAACTCTTGTGATATCATATGGTACACATATTATGCTGGTCATGGTTTATTCCTCAGTATGCCACTATATGCTAGAGTGGAATATCTCACGCGGATCAAGAACTTGTCATTTGCAGCATAGGTAACCCTATCTCAGGCCCAATTAGCACACCGTGACACCACCTCTTCAGGCCAATTGCCCTAAGGGAACATTCTATTCCCCATCATGATCCCTTCTCTACGCGGCAAACCTCATGCTTTCCTGAGACGTAGTCTCTGTAACATCAACAATCAAGACCCTGTGGGCATGGCAACATGGTTACATAAATGGGCCGAATCCATTCACTCGAGGAGCACCCCGGTCACCAATCCATTTACAGCTGACCAACAGCCTGACCTTATGGGATCCGTGTAGCTTCCACGTAATGATGCCAATGCTGGTATCTCCTCTGAGGAGATCATGCTTATGTCCACTATGTTGGATCGGTCCTAGGCAGGGACGAGGGGTATGCGGTTGCACGCATTCGGGAGATGGAGAAAGTCAAAGCCTTTGTGGCTATCCGAGTCTCAGATTGTATCTTCTGTGTTCTTTTAGGTTCTTATATTAGTTCTATCTTGGAATGTAAAAGGCCTTGGTTGCCCTATGAAACAACACAAAATCCATGATTTCCTTAAGTTACACAAAATTGATGTTGTACTTCTGTAAGAATCTAATGTTGCATTTCCTTTTGCTTTTTTTTCCCTTCCAATAAATTGGAGGGAATTGCATTTTTGATTGGAGTTATCTTAACACACTTGGTTCAGCAGAGGGACAACTCTTGGGCTGGCGAGACCTCTGAGACTCTGAACTTGTTGGGGAATATTTACTTTCTATGAAACTACATTGCCGTACTTCTAACTAGATTGTTAACATTACTTCGGTCTATGTCCGTGTAATGATTACAGGCGTGACTCCTTATGGATGGAGATTCGAGGAATTGGGCCTCGGGTCCATGGCCATTGGTAGGGATTTTAATATCACTAGGCTGTGTGGTCAAAAATCAGGTCCTAAAAGCTTACAGGGAATGGCTAACTTTAAGAGTCTCATCCATCAACTTAATCTCCTCGAGCCACCTCCCTATGGCAGACTATTCACTTGGCATAATGAGCGGCAGAATCCATCTCAGCCGAACTTACCGGTTCCTTTACTTCTTGGAATGGGAAAGCTTGTATCCTTTGACTTCTGCAAAGCCCTGCCACGAATATTGTCAGACCACACACATATTCTTCTTGATGTTAATACCACCATCTCTAGGAATGGATCTTCACGTTTGAGAATGCCCGGTTCACTCATCCAGACTTCATCCCGGCAGTGTGTGTTTTCTAGAACTCCCTCCTGAACCACATGCCTAATACTGGGCTTGATTTATATTTAAACTTAGGCAACTGTGCTCTTTTATAAAAAGATGGAGTTTCAACACCTTTAGAAGTATCACCAACAGAAGCGAGAAATCTTAGAGGGGATTCGTAACCTTGAATTCCCACAGGATTCAAGATTACTCTCTCCCCGTGGAACTAAATCAAAGTTCTTAATGCTAGACGGTTTGGGTCCAAATGAACTGAATAAGGCTTGCTCTGCAATCAAGGTCCTCCTTAGTCCTGCTGAATGGCACACTGGGCCCCACCATAAAATATTGTAGAGGACTGCACCAAAGTGACCCTCTCTGCCCTTACCTCTTCTTCCTCACTGGAGATATCTAACCAAAAGATTGCAAGATGCTTTTTCGTGAAGGATATGTTCAGAAAGTTGGTCTTTGGACTCCAGACATCACTCGCTTACAATACACTAATACACTCTGCTGCTTGTCCCATCTAATTCCAAGTCCTTAGTCAACCTTCACACTTATAAAGTGTTTTGAGCTATTTTCAGGATTGACGATCAATTTTGACAAATCTCAGCCATATCCTCCGAGTCTTAGTATTGACTCTCACCAACAAGTGTGTTTGTATTACACTCTAAAATGGGCACCTTCCCCTTCACATATCTCGGAATCCCCATTAATCTTACCCACTAAATCAACAAAACTGCGACCCCTCCTTGACAAAATTGATAGAAGGCTTGTAGCCTGAAAGGACACTGTTTATCTACAGCTGGTAGACTAACTATTGTCAACTCTTTCTTGTCCAACATACTGCTCTATTCTATGTCTTCTACCTGGCACAATGGGTTATTGACCATAGAGATCAACTCAGGAGGGGTTTCTTCTGAAAAGGTTGTTCCATAGCTTTTAGTGCTCAGTGCTTGGTTAACTGACCATCTTACAAAACCCAAAGCGTAGGGCAGCCTGGAATTCACAGAATGCGGGATTTAAACCTCTCCTTTGCTTGCAAAGTGGCGGTGGAAACTTTTGAGAAATCACTCCTTGCCTCGTGACACTGGTGCAGTATTACTACTACAAGAGGCGAGGGCCACTGGATCTTTGATGACGAGATACTTGGACAATCACCTTTTTGCCGAGGAGTCCTCCACTCCACTATTCATTTTAGACTATGTTTGTGTATCACCACTGTTCACTTATAGACTACGTTTGTGTATCACAAGTGGTGATGGGCACAATACGAGATTCTAGACTAAACAATGGATTGGTGACCAACCGCTATCAATCCTATATTCCACTCTCTACCAGATGGCTTTCGACAAGGAGGCTTAGGTACTTGCATAATTCCCTGCTCATAGTCAATGTGAACTGATTTTCCAATTTATTTTACAACTGAGACTGCTTGCATTTGCTCTTCTCACAGGCCGTGCCCCTCCAACAATATTGACCTCCCCTACTGGTCCTTGCACCCTTCCCAAGCCTTCACAGTTAATTCTTGTACACAAAACTGCTCCCAGAAGGCAACAAGAAGCTGGCGACTATCGCAATTTAGCGATCATTCAGATCATGGTTTGGTTGGCTCTTCTGCATGGCCTTCCCACGACAGAGGTTCTTCATAGGCGTTGCTTTTGCACTGAATTCCATTGTGCATTTTGCAATGTTGAGAGTGAAAATGAAAACCACCTGTTACATTCTCCTGAGTGGTTCAAACACTCTTAATGGGTGCTTTTAGAGTGAACAGTTGGCCTCTATCTGTTCTGGGACGTGCAAAAATTGACGAACACAACCTATTCATCCAGCTTGGCGGAAAGTGTGGGATATCACAGTCACAACCTTGTTGTGGTCTCTTTGGCTGGAGCAAAACGCCCGTATTTTAATCAGCAGTACCATATGACTTTGCAACTTTAACACCGTATTTCCTTCTATGTGGAATTGTGGTTTAAACACCAGAGCCTTAAGTATATGATTCTCCGTATCTTTTTCTAGATTTTTTTTCATTCTTTTTTTTCATTTCTTCTGTACTTCCTCACCTTCTTGGCAAGAATTTCTCTACTTTTTTTATCTATCTATATATTGGAAATTTGGAACAGTGTTTCGAGTTTGAGGCCCGGTTCTATCCTAAAAGAAAAGTAATAAAAAAGGGCTTATGACACCGGATTAACACTGCAGGAGGATGGCTGAACTAAGAATTGCTTGAACAGTGCAAGAGAAAATGATATTATCAAGAACTGATTTTGGCAAGGCTCTAAGCCCCAAGACGATTCTATAGCTAATAACCTCCAATGGGGGAAGTCACTACCTTGAAGCTCAACCAAGGCTCCTATAGCTCTAACCCATTGACACCCCCACAGAATCTACCAATATATTAGTAGTAAAAGAGAACAGATGGGAAGAAACACTAGTTCATCCATTCAAAAATGACTTGGTTACAAAATGAGACTCAAACGACGTGTATCTATAGGACTGAGCAATTCTTCACGGACCCACGAACATTAATTACAAGACTCTTAGACACCTAGATTTGGCTCAGTACATTAATTAGTATGATCGATTACTAACACATAGAAAATGAAAAAGACACTTGTAAAACAAAACTAGCACTCAGTCAAACTAATCTGACTTAGCTCTGCCATACTCTGCCAGGCTGAGCGCCTTAGTATTCTGGCCATAACTTTCTCCACAAAATTCTCGTGTACAATGCTTTGAAACGTTAAAAAAAGACTAATTCATCTTCAAATTCATATATAGCCTGTCAGCTGTTGGACTTCAGGATCAGCACAGATTCAAGGTCAAATTTGTGCCAAAGTCTGTATACAGACAACTTTTAGAAAACCATAGACTAGATGCATCAATAGAAATTTGGGTTGCAAATTGAGTACTCCCGTATCATTCTCTTTTGGATGAAGAAGACTTGTCTTGAGGTCGTCCCAGTTTTTGCCACGATAGGGAGAAAAATTAGAGACATTGAAGGTTGTCGAAACTCTATATTCGTCCAATTTATATAATGCCTCTTGAAACATCCCTGGAGAGTTGGCTACATATTTTCCAAAGTGATTCTTCATTATTTTCCTTCATTATTTTCCCCTTGTTGGGAAAAACTTGTCCTTGTATCTTGAAGTGAAGAATAATTTGGAAGATCAGCTATAATGTGATGACACAAAAAAGCAGCAACTTTGCTCAAAATTAAAATCCACAAGATTCTTAGTTATAACTCATGGATTGCTCAGTTGATCAAGAAGGTGGTCAACACCGATAAAATCAACTGAGGGGCAATAAACCTTCAAAATGCATTTTTCGTGGATAATGGTGATTCCTCATCCAGCTCTTCACTGAATATAAAATGTTTACTACAACCAATTACCACTTTTAGAGAAATCCTCTTTATGCGAATGGCCACTCTAGAAGACCACTCTAACGCGTTAACTTGCAGACGAAGTTCTTCTCTGAAATATAACAGGAATCATCATGCTTTTGGAATCTCAAGGCATAAAAAAAAATATTGGACTTGTTGTACTTGTCTCCTTGACTCATCAATCTCAATGTCACGGAAATCACACTTGCGGAATCAGGGACTCGTTGACATCTGGATCGTGAAGAAGACGACATAGGCCATTACTCCAAAGCTCTAATACCAATTGACACCAGTTTTACACCGCAAAAGGATTGTTAACCAAAGAATTGCTTGAGTAGTGAAGGGAGGATAATATTAACCAAAAATCAATTTTGGCAAAGGCATTAAACCCCATTACAATTTTATGGCTATGAATCAACTACCAATGAGCAAAATCACCATCTTAGAGCCCACTCAAGGCTATAGCTCTAACTCATCAATACCCACGGAATCCACCATGAGAATAATATGAGAATAGAAAGGAGATAAGAAGAAACACTACCACACTCACTCAAATGACTTCATTACAAATGAGACCCAAAGAAAGTTCTATAAAGTATTTATAGACCTAAAGTAACTCTTCATGAATTCAAGGACATTAATGACAAGAAACTCTTAGACTACTAAATTTGATCAGTACATTAATTAGTTTGACCCATTAATAACACATACAATATGTTAAGGACACTTGAAAAACTGAATTGACATTTAGAAAAACTAAAACTGATTCAATTTTGCCAGCCTGAGTACCTTCTAGTATTCTGGCCGTAACTGTCTAGAACATTCCAATGCATGGATGGTTTGAAGCATTAATAATAGATCCGTTTATCTCCAAATTCATATATGGCTTGTAACTATTGGACTTCTGGATGAGTGTGGATTCGATCCAAAGTTGATCTAGAATCTGCGTGCTGATAACTTCTGGAAAACTATGCTCTAGATTCATTATTGACAGCTAAGTACAATTAAATAAATTAGCAAGAATATTATTTCGTGATTTCTACATTTTATAATAGTAGAAATCATGAATATTAGCAAAATTATTACTTTCTGAAAATTATTTCTACATTTCATAATTGAACACATAGGCAATCATCATCACCTAAACATTTTGCCATGCAAATGGGGTCAGCTAAGGAGCACAAGGAGAAAACTTGAAAAACTTTACGACCGTCTGTCAACCTTATGTCAAATCTAAACTGGACACGGAATTCCTAGCAGCAAACCATGGACAACAAAGGGGCTTGCTATATATAAAATAATATTCTATCCTGGAAGGCAAGTTGGTGGTTAGGGAACCTAGCTACTGGTGGAGTTTAAGCTCTTACAACCAATAAGCAACACTATGAAATCCTCCTAGACCAACAAAGAGCTTAGGGGACATATGATAGATCTGTTATGGGGGATTACATTCAACGCTAAGGCATTGCAAGGAGTAAAGAGGAGGCCACATTCCCGATATGTATAGGCCACATTCCCGATATGTATACATTGTCATGTGATATGCTTAATTTTATACATCATTTTCATACCTTTTAATCTCTACTTTTTGCTTCTTGTTCTCTGTTTTATTAGTTTTTATTTTACTTTGTTTAATTTGAACAAGGAATAAATTATTCAAGCAAAAAAAAAAGGCTAAGATGGAGATTTCGTGAAGCTAAAAGAGATAGAAAAGGAGATTAAAGCTATCAAAGAGTCTTAACTTAATCAAGATCACAAAATTGAAAGATTGCAATCCTTCCATATTGAGATTTTTGGCAAGATTCTCTCTCGTTAATTTATGAACACGTTTGGTATTTTGGGCATAACTTTTATTCTAGAGGTCCAAATGATGTGATTCTTGCGGCTACGGAAAGCTAATTGACAGAGTTAAATTTCATATGTTGACAATTTTTTTCAAATCAGTCGTCATCAATGAGTAAATTGCTACCCAATCAAAACTTAATCTTTTTCAAGAGTCATCAGATCAACCATCAACAAAGTAGATTTGAAAACTAGACCATCAAATCAACCATCATCAATGGGTATAAATTTAGCAGGACACCTTGAGAAAAAGAAATGGGGTAGACTTTTGGAGAGAAAATTGACGTGAAGTAAGAAGAGGCAACTAGGTTTCGGCCTTTGAAGCTTCAAATCGTGCTCTTTTTCCTCTCAATCTCTTTTTGAATCTTCATGTTTAAGTTTATGGATTTTATTTATTTATTTATGAACTAATTTCCCTTGTTAGGCTATGGTGTTTCAATTCCAATAATATTTGCTATTCAAAGTTTGTTATTTCAAGTTGAGTGTTCATCTCTTTTCTTAATGCTTTTAAATGCCTGATCAATATTTAAATGATTTGACGATTATATTTAGACCGAGAGGAGACATATAATGTTTCCTTCTTGTGATGAACATAAATTTCATGTTTGACAGAGATGTGCTTATATGATTTGTGCAATTACTATGAGAAATTTCATAGATCGCTATGAGCTTTCAATTATTTAAATTCATATATAGATGTGGTGGGTTAATATTTAGAGAGTATTTTTTGTATCACTCGACAGAGAATCCTGAATAAATTAGAGATTTTCAATTGTCAATATGGATAATGATTCTTTGGTAGCAAAATTAAAAGAATTAACTCGAAATAGTCAAAGCGAAGATGCCTTAGTGCTTTCTCAGTTCTTTTAAATCTCTTTGTTTTGATTGTTAAATTTCGTTCACTTTATTTTTTTTTCCCTCACAAATTTCCCAAATTTTGGATTCTTCAAATAAAATTAGAGTTAGATTAATTTTGATACTCCGTAAGATAGGCAATTCTCATGAGACAATACTCGTCACTTTATTACTTGTTCCGATTAGTACACTTGCTAGTTTGTGCATCAACATGTAAGTGAATACATTACTCCAAAAACAAAGTAACTTGAGATGACTAAAAATGTAAAACAAAAATACCTTGATGAATGTTTCAACAACTTGCAACTTTGACTTCACATCTACTGAGACGAAGTGCTGGAGTCCATTAATTAATACCTGAAAACAGCAAATAGTTAGTGTTAATTGCAATTGTCTTGCCTACTGGAAAGCATTAAAAACCATCACTTTAAACCTGAAGGTCTAATGACATCAAGACTCGTCCTTCATCTGTGCATCTCTTTACTCGTGATAGGCCTTCAATGAGTGTTTCTGCAACATTTTCAAGCCCATACTCTAGAAGGAGATCTTGGACCTGATATCATGAAGAAATAATAAAAAAGATATAGTCAAGGGAACCAAAGTGCATCTCTTTACACGCAGTACTAGAGCATAAAATTTATTATACTAAAAATTTTCTACTCTGTAAACTGACATAAAAAAGAGATCAAAAATAATTTAAAAATGTAAACAAAAAGGATATAAAAAATTAAAATGACAAAGAAGAGATCATGACAAGTATCATTCATCAAATGATATGATCATGTAGTGAAGTTCTAGCTGCCATTGCATTTTCTTTTTCTTTCAGTTTAATCTGGACCATGCAGTGAAATTCTAGATTTTGTCGTGTTTTGCAAATGCAGAACGTTCAACATTGTGAATGCAGTCTCTTACATGCAGAAGTAGAGCATACAATTTATTCTACTAAACATTTTCTACTCTATAAATTGAATAAAAAAAAGAGATCAGAATAATTTAAAAAAATGTCGATGAAAAGGTCTTCACAAAATTAAAATTTTAAAGAAGAGACCAGGATAGTATCATTCATCAAATAATATGACCAATACAGTGAATTATAGCTTCCATTGTATTTTATTTTCTTTCAGCTTAATCTGGACTATGCAGTGAAAGTGTAGCTTCCATCGTATTTTGTTTTTCTTTCAGTTTAGTCTATATAATGCTCTCTTTACCTAGGAAATATGATGAGGCACCTTACACAAAAAATAACTAATAGTCCCCAAAAAATTAATAACAATGTACTAATCAAGCATTAGTACAACAATCCTACTCTAATAAAATTTGAAAGAAAAATTAGACAATCATAGGAAAGAGGGTGTAGATGATGACATGACAGATACTGTACAGTTTAGTGTAACATGAAAAGCACGGGCACTTCAAAGTGAGTCCCATATCCATGTCAGACACGTATTTGGCACAAACAAATTGCATAATACCAACATGTATCAGACACTCCAGTAGATTTTAGATTCTAAATAAACAACTGCCCAAACTGTGCAACCTTTAAAAAAATTGGGTGTTTTAGATATATACCCCTCAAATTTTCTCTATTTAGAAAAATGCGCACCCCCCCCCCCCCCCCCCCCCCCCCCCCCCGATCACTCTAATTGCTAATATGTCCAAATCTGTTGGGGTCTAAACATTATAACCCCTTCGTTACTAATCAAGAAAACCTAATAAATGAGAGGAAAATAATCATACAAAGCAAATGCAAGAGTTGTTTGGGTGCAAGAAAGGGACCAAGACGTTGGCCCAACATTATGCAAACTTAAACAAGGCTACTGAAGAGTTGAAGACTTCACTTCCCATCACATCTAATATGAAGCAAATACAACATCAGTGGAGCAAGTTGATGGTACTTACTTTTTTTTCAGAGCATACACATGCTCGATCCCAGGTTACAAAAGACATACGGGTTTCTACAAAGTGCTCTTCTACCTGAATTTAAAATCCCACCGTTGATGAGACCGAGGACAGTCTGCACTAGTTTTTCATAGAAAATAGTCACGCCGGAGAGGCGATTTTGGTGGTAGGTCTAAAGGACATTCTCGAGTGGAAGTTGTTCTAACAGGAGATTTGGTGGCAGAGGTTCTTTTGAGGGGACATGTCATTATTGCAAGAAAGTAGGTCATACCAAGAACAATTGTTGGAAACTACATGGTAAGCTAGTTCAAGCTGCCAATTGTAGCTACAACTTAAGAGCAGAGAGATTCCAAGATTATGATAAACGAGGAGCATACACGTCAGTAGTTTCAGGCTGCCTGGATGCCGTCTTCTTCCTCCACAGCCACTCTGGCCTGGACAAGTAACTCCACAGCTTGTCTTACATCATCTTCTCCTCGCACGTGAGCTATAGATTCAGGAATTTTAAATCATATGATTGAGAATAAAAGTATATTGTCATCTCTTGATTCTTGCTCCTTTTATCTATCGGTGACACTAGTAGATGGTTCTATATCTTCTGTATAAGGTATAGGCGTTGCAAATGCTAATCCTCATTATCTTTGTCATCTATGCTTTATATTCCAAAATGCTCCATTAATTTGTTTATCAATCTTTCTCACACACTTTGTATTTCAGGAACTTGAATTGAGGAAGACGATTGGCACAGGGTGTGAGTGTAGTGAATTGTATTATTTGGACTTGAATTTCAAAATGATAGCATGTTTTAGTTTTATATTTGCTTTTGATTCACATTATCGGTTAGCATCCATTTTTACAAGTTTTGAAGCTTTTAATTATTGCAGTAAATCATGTTATGTCCTTAGATTGTGCGTCACGCCAACTAGGTAAGCATCATCATATGTCTTATCCTGATAGAATCAATAAAAAGGTTGATAGCCCATTTTCTTTAGTTCATTCAAATGTATGGGGTTCTTATCCAATAACGTCAAACTTAGTTTCAACTATTTTTATAATTTTTGTGAATGATTATTCTCGAGTCACTTGGATGTATTAATGAAAATTTGTTATGAAGCATTTTCTTTCTTTCAAAACTTTTATTCTGAAGTGAAGAATCAATTTAGTACCTTCACAAAAATATTGAGAACTGAAAATGCTAAGAAATTTTTTTAGTTCACGATTTTCAAACTTCACGTCTCAACATAATATTATGCATCAATCTTCTTGTTGATTTACCCCTCAATAAGATTGTGCTGATCAATGTAACATCATTTGCTTGAGTTTGCACCGTACACCCCAGATTTTTGAAAAGTATTTGTGATAATTCAAATTATGAATTTATTGAATTCACGAATTATTGTATGAATCATGTAAATTCATTATTTACTTGATTATGGATGTTTAGTAGAAATCCTAATTTAATTGAGATTTATAATGATTTTGGATTAATAAATAATATTTACTAATCTTAATTATTTTCAGAAATTTAATATAATAATTAATTATTTAATTAAATAAATTAATAAATAATTGTTTGTTTGGATATCTCATGCATAATAAGGAGGCGAGGAAGAGGGGGAGAAGTTCTTTACTTGTGTGAGGTGGCATGGTGAGTTATTACTGGCTTGTGATTCATGGCATGACTCATCAATAGCTTGCATGAATCATGCTATAAGTCAACACTAAGCATGATCCATGACATATTGCATTAATTGCTTGGTGGGTTTGGATCCATTTTGATGTTGGATTTAAATTCAATGACACTTGTATTTGCATCCACTTAGAGCCCTATATATATAATGTGTGTGTGTGTGTGTGTGTATATATGTATGTATATGTATGTATGTATATGTATATATGTATGTATATGTGTGTGTGTGTATAAGCGTGATAGGACTTATTGGTTTCATTCTTCATTTTTCCTTCCTTTCCCTTTGTTCTTGGTGTTGTAGAGAGAGATCTCTCTTGGAGTTGAAGAGTATGGTTTGGTATGGTGCTCAGCTTGGCAGCGGAGCTTGGTAGTTTGGTGATGCTTGCGACTTGGAAGAGTGGAGGCCAGTTCATTTTCTTTATGATCTTCATCTCTTTCCCTTTGTTTAGAAGCAAGTTTTCCCCTCCTGGTTGTTTTCCTTATGCTTATGATACTTAGGATGTTCACCATGAATAAAAATGTGATTTTTAGTATGTTAGAATACTTAGATTCAAGTAAATTATATATTCATCTCTTGATTGATAGCTTGCACCCACATGAATTTGAGTTAGTTTGCATGAATAAAAATGTGATTTTTATGAGATCTAAAAACGTGATGAATAAAAATGTGATTTTTAGTATGTTAGAATGCTTAGATTCAAGTAAAATATATGATTATCTCTTGATTGATAGCTTGCACTCACGTGAATTTGAGTTAGTTTGCATAAATAAAAATATATTTTTTATGTGTTAGGATTATAGATCTATTTTCATTTGATACAAGCTTGGTGTTTGAAGCAAGTCTCTTCCTCACTTGTTTGTTTCTCTCCATAACATGTTGCTTAGGAATGTGTAGATTTGTTCTATGATGATTATATATGATCTAGGTTGCTAGATGTAGCTTAGTCAATTTGCTACTCATGCTAATGATGTATATGTGCCAAGATTGATCATGTTAGAATACCTACTTATATCCCATGTGTGGATTGAGGCCTTGTATGATGATTTAAAACGATATTGATTATATTAGTAGATGAAAAATCTAATATTTCATATAAGTTTGAGTGAGATCTCATGTCCCGTATATTTATATACGTCTGGGCCATAAGGCAGGGAGATCCCACTGGCCTGTTGGCCAAAATATTTGAGTTCGGATCTGATGTCTCGTATATTTATATATGTCCTGGACATGAGACCGGGAGATTCCAATGGCTGTTGGCCCGAAGTTTCGACTTGACCTGTGCATAAGTCACGTGAGATTTCTGTGGACGCGTGTATGGACACGTGTGATTATTTTGATGCATGTTTGAGCATCTGGTTTTACCCGTGGCTGAGATAGGACTCTCTGGTTAATCGCTTCGCTTCTGAGGGTGGCATAGCTATTCCGATAACTATCCTTGAATCGATCGCTCTCCTAATTCGTTGTTGAGCGATATAGCTAGTATGTGACTAGTCTTGAGTACCAGAACTCTTGTATTTTTGCCTGTGTGGCTATGCTCGTGGGGCAATTACTTAGTATTATCGAGAGAGAAAGAGAGTTCCTAGTCTACACGCAGGGTCTATGGTACTAGAGGTTTGTACTAGTTGAGCCTCAGCGCTATTCGTGGCAAGAGACGTATCATGTTTTATTCAGTGGCATACTTATGTTTTGCATCAAGTGTTTCATACATATTTTAATATGTTGACATTATTGTCTTCGCTGCTTATCATATTTATGCATGTATGTTATATATTTCAGACTCCATTGATTAGCTCCCTGACCTAGTACTGAGCCAACCTCGGGATCATGGTCGGAAAGCAACCACTTGAGGTCAACTTACTAGCATTTAACACTTGTTGATTATTTCTTTTCAGGTTATAGATGGGTCGTCCGCAAAGGCGCTTATTGATGAGATCTCTGCTGGGATGTAGCATCCATTGATTCATTAGCTTAGATAGTATTGCTCCATCTTATGGGTTTTATTCTACCCTTGTTGTATTAACTTTAACCCTTGTTGTATTAACTTTGGTTGCAGAAGTATTATGTTACATTCTGCCTTCCTTCTGTATGATATACAGATTCAGTTTTGCTTCCACTAGCAGTTATATTTGTTATATGCATATGTGATGTGATATATCTTTATAACTGTTTCTTTTTGAACTGCCTGAGTTATGTGCCTAGTGACGGCCAAACGGACCGATGGCCAATGGTTGGCACATGGCTGTTTGACTTCTCTGGAGTCCACCACTAGTTGGCCCCTAGTGGTCAAATTTCAAAGGCGTTACATGCACATATATTGTTAATTCATATGCGGGTTCTTAAATAGTTTTGGGGATGTTCTTACTGCACGTTATTTGATTAACCGCATGCCCTTATCGGCTCTGGACAGTCAGATCCCGTACTTAGTTCTATGTTCGCAAACTGATTTTTTTTTTTACCCCCAAAGCGTTTGAATATGTATGCTTTGTACATAATAATGGTCCACATCGAACCAAATTAGATCCCCATGCTCTTAAACATGTGTTTCTTGAATATTCACGTACTAAAAAAGGGTATAAGTGTTATTGTTCACAACTGAACCGTTTTATAATCTTTATTGATGTTACATTCTCTGAGTCTAAATTATACTTTGACATTAATTCTCATTCTTCTAAGTCCAATGAAGACATTTTGTATTTTTAGTTCATTAATGTTTTGCTGATAATCCTCCCATCAAACATTACATATCAAGACACTTTTCCTTTATAGATGAAGAATAAACCAAAGTCCATACAACACACACCTCCACTATGCCCTCATCATTTGTTGTTCCAGTCTCTACTTCATAATCTACTGAGAATACTTTGCCCCCTGGTGAGTTACTCCTATTCTTTCTGATTTTAGTTTTGATATTTTTATATTGACCTTCTAGTTGCTCTTCAAAAGGGTAAAAATAGTTGTACTTCTCATTCTATGTCTAATCTTGTCTCTTATTCTCATTTGTTATCTTATAGTACTTTTATTTTTTCTATGGGCTAATACTCAGTCCCCAAGTCTGTATCAGAAGTTGTTTCTTTCCAGGATGAAAGAGATGCCATGAAGAAGGAAATGATGGCTCTAGAGCAGAATGTGACATGGGACCTTGTTTCTCTCCTCCAGGGAAGTAAGAGTTGGTTGTCGTTATGTGTATAATGTAAAGCAAAATCCAAATGAGTCCTTGGCTCAATTGAAGGCACTGCTAGTAAATAAATGATACTCTCGAATTTATGGTGTTGACTACCAAGACACGTTTTCAATTGTAGCCAAGATGGATTCAGTCTGGATACTTGTTTTGTTGGCTGCAACTCATCATTAATCTGTGCATTTGCTAGATATCAAGAATGTGTTCATGACATTCTTGATGAAGAGGTATATATAGATCAACTCGTAGAGTTTGTTGTTCAGGGGGAATCTGAGAAAGTGTGTAAATTAAAGTCCTTATATAGGCTGAAATAGTCATCAAGAGTCTCGTTTGGACGGTTTGCATCAATTGTCCAAGAGTTTTGTTCTTTCTCGTTTTCTCCTATCAGTTTCAGAGAAAGAGAATACTCATGGTGGTATATGTAAATAACATTGTGATCATGGGCGACGATGTACAGGGAATTACACATAAAACAATACTCCTACAATGTTTTCAGACAAAAGACCTTCGATCTTTGTGATATTTCTTGAGTATTAATGTGACAAGATCTTTCCATCTCAAAGAAAAAAATGTGCTTGACATATTGTCTGAGGCTGACTTGTTAAGGTGCAAGTTGTGAATGCATTGATGGAGACTAATGCCAAGATATTACCAGACTAGAGGGAGAACTTAGATAATCCTGGTAGATATCGAAGATTAGTTGAAAAGTCGAATTAGTTGACACTAACTAGACATGACATTACATTTGTAGTTAGTGTGGCGAGTTCAGTTTCTTTCAACATTGAAGACGAGTCATTAGAATGTAGCGCTACAAATAGTCATATACTTGAAAAAGTTTTTGGTAAAAGGGTTGTATTTATATTATGGCCATACTCCGATGTCACGACTTTCAGATGCAGATTGGACAAGCTCACCTGATCAACCACAAGCTATTGTGTATTTATTGGGGAATCTTGTGTCTTGGAGGAGTAAGAAACAGAAGTTGTATCATAGTCTAGTGTTGAGTTAGCATACCTTGCAATGGCATATTGACATGTGAGCTAATTTGGGCACAACTTGGTTTCACTTTAGAATCTCCTATGAGTTGTATTATGACAATCAAGCTATCATTCACATTTTTCTAAACTCAATATTTATTTCACGAGCGCACAAAATATATTGAGATAGATTATTATTTGGAACTAGAAGGTGATAGAGGATAAAGTCATACAAACTCGACATGTGTCATCAAATCATAAGTTGGCAAATATACTTACAAAGCCTTTTGAGAAGACCCGAGTTGATTTTATTTGTAACAAGCTGGGTATATACGATGTATATGATTTAGCTTGAGGAGGTATGCAATTAGGAGTCATTATATAATTAAGAGTCATATTGCAATATGTTACTAGGAGTCATATTTCTATTAGGAGTTATAATTATATTTTTCTATAAATAAGAGTATAAAGAGGAGACACATCAACTCTCTAATTTTATAATCTAAATCTTTTTAAATCTCAATAACTATTGAAGCACTTTCAAGAATCCATTGCATACATCTTATTCCACCATTCAAAAAAGAAAAACTGTGATCTAAGTTTTCTTGATCGAGTTTCTATAGATCTTGATCTACACTTTACTCGCAGTAAAATCTTTTCTACTCTTTCTTAGCAATCTAGATATACATGTATTCTTGAGAGTTCATTTGCATCTAGATCTTGTGCCAAACATGTCCTTTATTCTTCTCACCATTAGAGCCTCAAGTTGTAATCTTTATTTGAGATTGTTGTGCTTATTGGTTCTCTACTTCTGTAGAGAACTCAGTGATTGTTTCTTGTGGCAGTATTTCAATCACTTAGATAGTGGATAGATGGTAAAATACAATCTCTTAGAGAGTGAATAGCTTGTAAATTCAATCACTTCAAAAGAGGATAAGTGATAAATTTCAATCCCTGAGAGAAGTGGTCGGTGGTAAAGCCCTATCAGTAGAGATGGAGTAAAATTCTATCACTAGAGAAGATGATTGGAGGTAAATTTTTTTCACTAGAGAAGTGGATTGGTTAATCGTCCATGCTTCTACCTTGAAAAGAAGTATTTGTAAAGATTTATACTTCTACCCACAAAGAAAGCGCCTATAGAGATTGGATTGAAATCCTAAAAAGGAATTCTTTAGGTAGTGAAATAAGCTGCTTGGTGGCTGAACCACTACACATCATCGTGTCGTCATCGTGTACTTGGCTCTCTTACTCTTTTCTCTCTACTTAATTACATTATGCTTCTACACTTGAAAAAGTTTTAGATAACCATATTCACCGCCTTTTAGGGTTGCTTATATTGCATATATTGGTCATCAATTATATCTTTGTTATAGGTAATTCACTGATGTGATGAAGTAAGAAACAAAGTGTTGTTTGGTCTAGTGTTGAAACTGTGGTCCACACTACTTGTGAACTCAGTCTCTTTGCGAATGTGAGAGAAGCTGACGAGTCATTGTGACAACCAAATGGTCATATACATTGCCAATAATTCCCTGTTTCATAAGAGGATGAAGCATATTGAAGTTAATTGTCATGTTATGAGAGACACGATGAAGCAAATCATATCCTTACTTCTTTTGTTACATCTAGTTGAGGTTGGTGATATCTTTACTAAAAGGTTTGTCCAAAAAGAGCTTTTTCTATTCTTTATTAGAAGCCTAATAATGTTCTAGTTTGAGGGAGAATATTAGAATAATTATGGTTATTTATGTAATATTAGTATTAGTAAATCTTTTATGTAATTATGTATTTTTCTTATTCTTATGTTGTGTATTATTCTCTTGCTATAGAGATACCCCTAGTTTGGGGTGAACCGCCTTACTCTCTATTTTTACAGAGACACCTTTTATTAAAAGATTGGCGTAATACCCATCATTAATATTAATTATTTTCAGAATTTTCTTTAATTACGAATAATGTAATCTTTTTCCAGGAAAAGAGAGTTCAAGTCAAATTTCACTTCTATAAAATCACCTCATGAACAAAATGTGAATCATGGACTTAGTATGAAAGCTTGCTTTATATGTGTGCTAACCTTATGTATTTTATGAAGAGGACCGATTCATTATCTGGTGTTGAATTGTTGAGAGATGATTGTTGTATAAGGGAATATCACCTGCTTGATTTGCTGCCAAAACCAAGTACTTGCTGAGAGCACTAGAAGTGAGAGGTCCGAGAAAGGGAGGAAGGGAGAATCAAAGATAGTAGAAGATTGAAATTTGATTTCTAAAAAAGAGGTATGATCTTTAATTCTTCTTTATCTTCTAGGTCTCTTTATAAGAGTAATTTTAGACATTTTGAAGAAATTTTGACATGAGTTATGACCCAAATTTGGGTTTCATTGAGGTGAAGAAAAAGGAATGAGAAAGAAGATGATGGTTCTTATTGGGTTTATTTTCGGGTTGAACCAGGTCCAACCCGAAAATAAACCTAACCCATCACCTAAACCCAATAATAACATGTGGGCCGCCCAAGTGATAGAAATTTCATTTAGGTCCCTGTTAAGTTCAGAAATTGCATTTTAACCCCGAAAACTTGTAACTAGTGTTTAAAAATTCAGATAAATCTCTAAAAATGCCATGAGCATTTCTAAACCTATTCAAGGGTATTCCACTCGTGTATACACGCATAAAAGAGTCACGAGTGATGATATGAGCCACGACGTAATGTAAATTAATTTTTTTGCTACATTATTAGGAATTGTTTATGGTGATTATAACGAATTGTTAGCGTGTTAGCTCGGACATTCAACTTGAGTGAGTAGACTTCTACCTTGCTAGCATTTTGAAAACTTGTTTAACAGTTGTTAATATTCTTTGTAGTTATATTTTGATTATTAAAAGTTTAATCGAACATGAAATTGACTATGACTATGTTTGATATACGAAAATTAAGAAAGATTTTGCTACATAATTATTATGTGCTTTATTTCAGTATAAAAAATAAAGTATTCCTATATGATTATCTGCATATGATTTATATTGAGAAAAATATGTACTTTCAAGTGTATTTCTTTGAACATTTTAGTTCAAAAATGTTATAGGTGCAAGTGAAATTTGAAAACATATTTAATTATTACTTATCAAGCGTTGCAAGTGAAATTTAAAAATAAATTATTAGTTTGTGACTTATCTAGTTTTGCAAGCGACATTTGAAAGCATATTTTATAATTAGTTTGTGATTACTCGTATTTATTAAGTGATTGAAAATTTCTTATTTAAGTGCTCAAAGCATGTGAACTTGAACTTCGTTAAATGATAGCTATTTTGGATATTCATTATATTCAAAATGAAATGAGCATTGATAAGTATACTGAAAAGAGAAGTGCACTGAAAAGAGAAGTGCTGAATTCTTCAAAGTATTAAAAAAAATCCTCAAAAGTTCGCTATGATGTGATGTGATTGAGCCTGGCATATGGTGTTATGTGTATCAAATGTGTGTCCTTCGGGCAATCTGTGTGGCCTTCAGGCAATCTGTGTGGCCTCTGGGCAATATATGTGACATTCGGCCAACATATGACAGGTTAGGTACACGCTGTCCCCGTTTGACTTTTATGTGATTTATGTGTATTTTCATGTTATTGGGCCATAATTTGTAGCCTTAGTTGGACAAATGAAGTAAATTTTGTGAAAAGTGATGAGAGAAGAATGATTTGTTATCATGTGACATGATTTATTTTTGTTATCCTTCTTGAGATATAAGTATTGAGAATATTATGAATAATGATATGCTGCATTTTATACATTTGATATCTCGTAGTTTATGATGTGATTTCTTTAAAACACTTGTAACAGTTAATAAAACTTGTCTGATCCCACTAGTAAGTAGTTGTAATACTCGTTGAGCGTGTAACTCACCCTTTATTTTTATCCTACAAATATTGAGTAGCTCACAAGGCGGAGCTTAAGGAGTTTATACATTTGTTTAGTGATTTACTTATCATTTAGATGTTAGAACTTCTCGATATTATGAGTTTAAATAAAATTAGTAAATGGAGAATTTTGTAAGAGATTGTATTTTAGATCTTAATTATGTTGTTGGAATATATTTGAGACCTTATATATTTTAGATAATAATGCTATGAGACTTTCAACATCAACATTTAATTCTCTTGTTACTGATATTTTCTACGTGAAAGTGTAAGACAAGCTTAGCATATGCATACGGTTCGTCCTTTGCATATGTTGTCGATGACGCGTGCCCTAGTCTGTGCTGCAGGGCTAGGGTGTGACACCTGGCAAAGGCTTCTGCTTCATAACCAACCCCATTTTTGATGTGAAAAGTCTTAGATGATATCCTCTCTTGCCCTTTTTTTCTTACATTAAGTTGTCTATTCTTCTTTTTGCTTTTACGTGCCTAATACTAATAAAGTAATCATATCAACAAAATGATTCATAAGAAAAATAAATGCGCAATGGAATTATATGGTTGAGCACATGATGATGTGCTAGAAACTAGTGCTTCCAACCACATGCCATGAGAAAAATTTGTGATAAAGTGAAGAAGAACCAAACTGACTGTATACGGAAATTAGTAAGTTTAACATTGCTGACATACAAAGTTAAATAACATAAAATAATTAAAATCATCTCGAGCATTTTTTTTTTTACCTCTTTTGAGATTCCACCATGCACGAGCCTTGTTTTATAATGCTTGAACTCTCCCAATAACAAGTCGACATATCTGTTAACATGAGAATTTGCACAATTATTGGAAAGTGTTAACATGATCAGATAATTGACAACAAGAACAATGTAGGCTAGTTAGCAAAGTCCTACACTGGTATTCAGTGTTCGGTTATCTTATACATCATCAAATTTTTGCTAATATTATTTCCTTGATCTGTTTCAACAGAGGCAGTAATGAATATCATTTCATAGCACGCAACACACTACTGGAGATCACTATACTGACTACATAAGACTGAGAAGATTGTACAATAGTACTAAAACATGATTAAACTATGAAATGTTGCTACTACTCATGTTAAGACATCAATCAGTTGAGACAAGCGCCACAAGGAATGAGCATGTCTCTGTGAATTCATATACGGAAGATTTTACAAATGTATATAAAAAAAAGTTAAGTGGAAAATGCATATGCATCCACAGTTTGTAACTGATTTACTTTAAAACTCAGTTAGTTTCAAAAATTAAAAATATGAAGAAACCCAAGATAGTCCCTACACATTATTTTTATACAACATTAGCATATGTACATGAACAAGCAGTTTCAAGTTACTTCTTGTCATCTGCTTATCTTATGTGCTACAAGATTTCATCTTAAAATGTATCATCTTATACACTCTTCACTTGTCATCATTTTGGTCGATATAACAGGTTCGTAAACTTAAATACTCTTTTAAGATTGTCATTCAAACTAAACAATACTGATAGAGAAGCTGACAGTGGGGGAAAAAAGCATCCCTTGAGACATTACAATCCTTTCACCCATTAGTCCAACAATTGAATGCTTTTGCAGAAAGTTAAAAGCATCCAGGGGCTGCATTCCAAAGGCACATTTAACCAAGCAATGTTTTCCAATTAAGATCTTTAGTTTAATTTGCCTTCATCTGAACCAAGCTTCATCCTTTAAAGAGAGGACCTTTACATATAAAATTTAGCATTTGTTTCTTTGAGTTTGTACTTTGTATGAGGGGGAGGTTTAAGAACTTGCTTTTGATTTTGGTCTGGGTCCGGCCCTAAAAGTTTTAGTTTTGGTAGGTTTTGGAAGTTTTAAAAGCTTTGTCATACCTCTGTTTCGTTTTCAGTTTTTTTGTTAAATAAATAATTAAAATATAAAACATTAAAGTTTATCGAAATAGGACCTTGCAAATGTTGAGAAGAGTACATGGAAAAATTACCTGATATTTATAAAAAGATTAGCAATTCGAGTCAGATGTATAGTGTTTCCAACCAAGAAGCATATATACTACTCATTCATAACAGCCTTCAGTTAAAACGGATCAGGTTTCCAGCCTGAACCCACATATTATTTGGTTAAGTTGCAATCTCAACCATATTTATACTCTGTCTGTAGGTTTAGATCCAGAACAAAAAGCAAACTATTGTTGGAGTCCACGAATTAAATTCATCTCAGTTCCTAGACCAACTTAACCATAACATGATTATCTTGTGCCTCCACGAAGAGAAAGGGAGAGGAAGCAGAAAGGTGGAGGCAATGTAGCCACAAGTAACTTGTAGCTTCACCAAAGCAATGGTGTAGCTGAAGCAATGAAGGAAAAGAGGTACAATATCTAATGTATGAGGAAGAAGAAAGGTGGAGGCAATGTAATAGCAAAAGCTTGTAGCTTCACCTGAGCAATGGTGTAGCAGAAGCAATGAAGGAAAAGAGGTACAATATCTATTGTACATATACTCTTCCAACCAAGAAGCATATAAGCTACTCATTCATAACATTTTTCAAATTAAATGGGTCACTTTTTCAGCCTGAAAGCATACTTTATTCGGTCAAATTACGACATCAACCACATCTTAGGACTGAGACTGTTCATAAGGTTTACTACATCCACAACAAATAACAAACTATTAAATGAGTCCATAGCATAAAACTTAATCCCAGCACAATGTTCTTGTGCCGCAACAAAGAGAAAGGGATAGAGTAGTCAGAGAGGCAATGTAGCAGCAAAAGTAGCTTCACCAAAATTTTATGAAACCATGTATTATGATGACTCGAATCCGCAGCCAATCCAATTTCAGATAGGAGCAGTTGACAATTGCAATGATAATTGAAGGACAAGAGATACATATCTACAGTATATCTCTCGTCTTTCTCTTTTTTGCCTCTCCTTTTCTCTTCATCAACTTCGACTCTTATTTATTTGAGACATCTCTTAGCATAAGCTAAGTTAGCTAACACCATCATTTAGAATAGGCAGACTAACGTCTCCTCCAACATCAGCAACTAGTGATCAAAATCAAGTGCTAAGGCCTACAGAATTGAAGTTGATATTGTGAATCCCATAAGTGCCGTAGAGTATCTGTATCTGCCCAAGTAGTCCAATTCTTCAAGCAATATGACAATACAAAGTGCATTTTTACTTTGTATTGCCATAATATTTACCAAGATTCCCTATGATGAAATTTAAAAATTAGGTTAGAACTATGTTGCACCAACATGAGCTGGAGGCCCCTTACTCATGTTTAACACACTTTCATTAGAAAATTTATAAAATTTTATTGCCATGCCTATGAAGTATCCTTATCCAGGAGCAGAGCCAGAGGTTTGAAGCATAAGGACGCAATTCTATGCTCATGTAAAATGACCAATTATATATAATATATTAAACAGTTAAAATTTTAACAATATTTGTTTATGGATAGCAACAATAAATCGATTTCAATTTGTTACTTGGAACTCTTTAGTTCAATTTAGGTTTTGACTAAAAGCATGATATGTTTCTAGTATTTTTATACACAACCATCTAAATGGAAAAAAAAATCATTAACTTCATGTTTGACTTATAAACCATATTTAGTTTGAAAAATGAAACAAAATACAAATGTTCTATAGAAATAAAGATGTAAAGAAAAAAGTCAACTTGGCTATTTGAGATATAATGAGAAAATATGCTACTAAATGGCTCTTAGAAAATAAATAATGTCAATTTTGTAAAAATGAGATCACCTTTTCTCAGTGATTTGTATTTGTTATTGAATGGCTCTCTGTAGATAAAGAATGACTTTTTTATATCTCATATGTTTGACAAGGCAGTAAGAAAAGTTGATGGGATTGCCTTTTTGGTTTCATGTTTCATGATATTACAATTCTAACTTTTGAGAATCTACACTAGTCAGTAGTGTGCATCTTTTTTTATAAAAAAAGAGAAATACATATAACACATAGTATTATTCTTATTAATTGAGGTATGAGCTGTCATGTGCATGAAGGAGAGTAAAAAGAGGAGCAAAAGTGGCATGACAGTATCTTGCTGAGTCCTAGTATTTTAAGATTTTGCATATCTGTATCTTGCTGAGTCCATGTCCCATGACAGTGTCTATGCAACACAGGTTAAAGAGTCCAACAGAAAAAAAAAGGGAAAGTGGCATGGACTCAGACAAAAACAAGAAGATATGTAACCTTATAAGCTGATCCTAGTATTATTTTGGAAATAAACTTGCAAGCTGCATGGTATTACATATAAGACGAGGACACACCAAAGCCGTTATTCTAGGGTCAGCTACATGAATCCTTCTCTTCAGTTGTGTTAAAGGCCATCCCATAGGCTAAATTAACAACTATGATATCCTTTCAGTTGTTTCCATACACGTTCGAATGATAGCATGTTAAGCATATCATATTATAAGCTATTATCCTAACTTCATCAACTTTTTTCTGTTATGTAATTTATTGACTTGGTTTGTGCTCTGACTTCCCTAAATTCATTGACTTCATTTTGTGACTTGTCTCATTTTATGACCATAGATAAGATGAGTTGTATTTTCATGTAATATGCTGGTAAATTGTAGTCACTTGACATTTAGGTGAATTATTACTTTTCTTCTAAAGACAAAATTTTCGGAAGAATAATCTAGAAATTACTTCAGAATATCAATTATGACTTGGCATGGTTCAGTAATCTACACAGAAAGACTGTGCCGCTAGGGTTCAGGAGTAAAGTACAGATTGGGTTATGGGAGGTCCCAAGCTCGAGATCGGGTCATGGCATTTATTCATATAGATAAATAAATAAATAAAAATTATGCAGTGCAATCCATACTATGGTTTGTGATTCTAGTAGTGGTCGGCTGGTCGCTTCATGATGCAGATAAAACTATATTAGATCTAGATGCATAGTTGTTCCAAGAGGCAACAATCCATTTGAAAAATGCAATAGAAGTCTTGAGAAAACGTATAACCGGTCAATGCTTCAAATGATAGCATGTCTGTTTCAACCACAATGTAGAACTTCAATTTTGAAATAAAAAAGTTCATAAATTTTAAGCATACTTCCTGTGATACATCATGTTACCATATTGCGCAGAGAAATTGCTCTTGCATCCTTGAATTAGAATACTCTTTCCAAATGACTACATACACTAAATGTATAGCTGTATAGTTCCAAGAGGCAACAATCCATTTGAAAAATGCAATAGAAGTCTTGACTAAACATTTCATAGGTCAATGCTTCAAATGGGACCATGATTGTTTCAACCATGATGTAGAGCTTCAGTTTTGAAGTAAAAAAGGCTGCAAATTTGGAGCATACTTCTGTGACACATCATGTTATCCATGTTGGACAAAAATTGCTCTTACATCCTTGAATCGGACTACTCTTTCCAAATGAGTACTTGGCTATGGATGTATAGAAACATTTATGTAGAGAAAACCAATATGCTTGAACAAGGTAAAATAGAACTAAGAATATACATGAGATATGCTTGTACGCGAAGAGTCACTGATGAATGAAATGTGAAACCCACTCTAAATGCTTAAATTCATAAAGTCACCTGGAAAGAAATATTAATATTGAAACACAAAAGGTGCTTTTGAAATTTCTTACTGCAGAAGCACAATTTTAAACAATTTTAAATAAACCATCAAAAAAAAACGAAAAAGATTAATTACTTACCCATTATGCTCGAGCCCTAACTCTTTTATCTCCCACTTAGCATTGGCAATCTTATCTGCATACCTGGAAATATCAAAATGACAAATCATCAGTACATATAAACATACTACTGTGGTTCATTGGTTGTTAAATTTGCAATTTGCAATTAAGAATATATTAAATGAAGCTTTCCTATGTTTCTTTATGTTTATGGTGAAAAATGGAACACTTCATTTTCCAGTTCAAAGAGTTTTAAATTTTGATCACAAACAAGTTTATAGGGGTGTTATGGAACCTGGTAAACCATTTACTCAACCAGAAGCTCATGGAATTTCGGGGATTGGAGGTAATTTTTTCATGCCACTAAGGTTTCAAATCAGGTCTTGATCTTAGTTTTATCCAAATAGATAATCGGTCTTGGGAAAGCATATGCCTATTTCCGAACTCAGCTACCTAATACAAGAGCCATGTAAAACTGTTAATATACTTGGAAATTGGACTACACAATCCTTACTGATAGATGGAAGAGGTTTTCACACTGATAGTAAGACTTTATTTTGAGAATGATTATTTTAGCCATGTAAATCATACTTGCACCATATATAAAGTGGAATTAACAAATGACTTTTATATTCAACATATAAAATCTTCATGGTTTCATATTGTCCTACAAATATAAAAAACCGGAGAGTAGAATAAAAGTACCCATCTATAAGATCACAACCAACTGAACCAATACGAGAACAAGACGTATTGGGATAGGGAGGCTTATCAGGTGAGAATTGGCTGTGTATTCACCTATAAAGCTTGTTGGGTTCATATCGAGGTGGCACAGATATCCAAATCAAACACAACCTATTGCCACACTTACATGTAAAGCTGAAGACCATCATGCATACAATAATCAATTTGACAAATTGTTGCATGCAGTGGCAGTTGCACGTAGTAGGGTTGAAAAAGAACATATGCTATCCAACCATATTGATTGTATCTATAGTAGGGAGAATATAGATAATCTATCTATAAAGTATAAACACATAATCGACCAATGAATATGGACACATTTACAAAATGGGATGTAGAATATAAATCCTTATGTTCATGGCAAATAACATATTTTACCTTGCCTTATTTATATTTCCTGTATGACCTTTCGGTTTTGAGTTCTTTTACAAATATGCCCTTTCATCAGAAACAACAGTCCACAAAAATTGAATCACTGATGATTTTGAATAAATTACAGGATTCACTTAGTTGGAGCAGCATACATGAGACAACAGTTCTTTATAAAAATATAACCATGTTACTTAACTAAAAACAACATCGAAGTGGGTAAGGAAAAAAGGAAAAGCTTTCTAAAATGAGAAAAATTTATAATTTAATCTAATTTTAAATATAATTGTAGAGATCAATTTAATTATCCATTAATTTGTTAAAAATCCGCACTAATGTAGTTTCTATTAATTCTGAAATGGTACCTGTGTACAGTTACAAAAATTACGTAAAGACACAATTTTCATATATGAAAATACACAATGGTAAGGTGAAATACGTAAATTTCAGAAAACAAAAGGATATATGCTAAAAACCTTACAAAATTGCTGAATTTAAATGTGCATAAAGATCTAGGCACAGATCCATAAGCCTACATGATACCTCCTGTTAAACTAACAAAAATACACGTAAACATAATTGAACCTTGAAGCAACTTAACATACTTGACTTGTGTTAGGATAACGGACAACTATACAGAATGTTGTATTTTGTTAAACTTAAGCACAGTGCTACTGCTTGTGTAGACTGAGCAATTACTTTAAAGAAACATCAATCTTAACCATAATAGAATCTTATGATAATACACTTGCATCCCTCTCTCTCTCTCTCTCTCTCTCTCTCTATATATATATATATATATATATATATATATATAGAGAGAGAGAGAGAGAGAGAGAGAGAGAGAGAGAGAGACTTGTGTCCTTCCAAAAGGATTTGAGGCCGAATCCTTCCCATTCAAATTCAACCCTCCGACATTCGAATATAAAATCCACACCGTTAAAGTTGATCTATATTATTTCAAGTATCTATAAACCAAAAATCAATTGTTTTGAATACTTTTTGTCCATCCATCAAGTAGGAGAAAAACGGACGGCCTAAATAGTGAGTTGGTTAATTTAACGGTATAGAACATTTGAAACCTAACAAAAATTAGTTTGTAGGGGTTTTTAAATGTTTAGATCATAATGAAATGACCGGATCGAGAATTTGTATGTCTAAAGGCATAGATCTAATCAACTCACTACTTTCGGCTGTCCATTTTGCGCCGCTTGATGGATGGGCAAAAAGTATTCAAAACACTTGATTTTTTGGTCTATTATAGATACTTGAAATAATATAGATCAACTTCAACGGAGTGGATGTTGTAACCGAATGCCGGATGTTGGTATTTGAGAGGAAAGAATCCAGCCTCAAATCCTTTTGGAAGGACACAAGTCTCTCTCTCTCTATTGTGTGTGACACACACACAATAGAGAGAGAGACTTGTGTCCTTCCAAAAGGATTTGAGGCCAACCCTCCGACATTCGAATATAAGATCCACACCGTTGAAGTTGATCTACATTATTTCAAGTATGTATAAACCAAAAATCAAGTGTTTGGAATACTTTTTGTTCATGCATCAAGTAGGAAAAATCGGACGGCCTAAATAGTGAGTTGGTTACTTTAACGGTGTAGAACATTTAAAACCTAAAAAAAATTGGTTTGTAGGGGTTTTTAAATGTTTTGATCATAATCAAATGGCCGGATCGAGAATTTGTATGTCTAAAGACAGATCTAACCAACTCACTAATTTCGGCCGTCCATTTTGTGCCGCTTGATGGATGGGCAAAAGTATTTAAAACACTTGATTTTTGGTATATAGACACTTGAAATAATATAGATCAACTTCGACGGAGTGGATCTTATATTCGAATGTCGGAGGGTTATATTTGAGTTGGAAGAAGTCAGGCTCAAATCCTTTTGGAAGAATACAAGTGTATCTCAATATATATATATATATATATATATATATATATATATATATATATATATATATATATATTACAGTGTCGACTCATGCTTTACCACCAGGGCCCTCCAAGCAAAGCACATATGACCAAAGACGTAAAATAGTTACACCCATAAGTGATCCTTTTTTTAGCATTAGTTTGCATGATTGACCACACATCAATGGAAAAGAGTTGAGTAAAATCTGTCCCAGCAGCAGAAACATTATGATGCTCTTCAAAAGGTACCCAAACATCTAAGATCATCAAATTAGCAAGTGGAACAACTACGTGACACTACTCATATCAACTGTATAATTTTCAAAGAAGAATGAAAAGAGGACTTGGTTTATGTTGTATTAAATAGTTAATTGTCATAAAGATAATTTGGGCATACTTTCTTACTTCACAAAATGGATAGCAAAACCTATTCTTTCAAACCTAGGATTATTGGATAGTCTATGCTAGGGTAGGGCTTGAAGCAAGGAAATTGGCAAATATCAAGATCCCACATTGGAGTAACTGATGTAAACTTCATGAATCAGATTATATGCATCTCTTAAAAAACTGAGACTTTATCCTTAAAGGTCCCAATAGGATGTACAACACACAGTGTTTTAAATGTCGGCCAACATTTCCGAAATGTCGGCCGACATTTCGTTTTCAAGCCCTCACCGTCACGACATCCCCACCCGCATTTGAAATGGCGTTTTAGAAAATGTCGGCTGACATTTTGGGAAAAACCCAATATGTTGATTGGTCTTGAAAGTTAGAGCAATTGAGAAATTTTAACGGATTAGTGAATATATGCAAAATGTTTAAGTTAATTATACATATCCTAAACATATTTATGTAGTTTTGCATAAGTTGTGTATGTATTACCTTGATAAAAAATTTAAATTACATTATTTAAGGCATCTAGGATATATATTTGTTATCCGTCATGACGTCCGAAATTTACTAAATGGCCCCGAAATATTTCCGAAATCCGACATCCGATTACAACATCCGACATTTTCCTGATATCCGACATTTAAAACACTGACAACACACATGGGTCCAAACAAAAGATCAAAAAAACCCTTAGACGAAGAGATCATTTTACTCTATTGCTGAAGCTGGACACAAGAAATGAGATGGCAGAATGTCTTGTATAGTCTCTGATGGGGGTGTTGTTTGCAGCAACATAATTACACAGAAGTAACAGGCGTCGAAGTCGCAACTGAATCAATCCACACGCACTCTCGCGGCAGCGGCATCATCATGACTCACCCCCAACGCATTTCCCCTGTCTGGCACTGCTTGAGCGGCTGCAAAGTGGAGCTCGCCGAACAAGCCCATCGCGGTGGAAGAAACAAGTGTGTTGCATGTTTTTGCATAAAAAAAGTTCTCTTGTAGGTACTTACTACCTAACTTTCAAGAAGGAAAATTTGTGATCTAATTTCCTCGGGAAATGACTCCAAGCTCTTCATGCAATCAGCTGACCTAGGTTGAACAAGTACTTTGTGCTGGAGTAGGGTTTTGAAGGAAATACCAAATCGTTGACATTGCCAATTCACCCCTCAAATGTTTGAAGAAAGGAATTAAAAAGAATTATTTAATATTATTTTATCCAGAAAAATTTGACTAATTCAGAACGGTTCCCAAAAATTCTGTAAAATAGAGAATATTATCCTGAGGAACAATGTGAAATCGATTTTAAAAAATTCAGTCTGATTTACAAGTTAAAAATCCTGCAATGTATCGATTTGGTTGAATTTTTGATTAATTCAGAAAATCCCAAAAAATAAGCTAAAATAGAAAATATGATTTTAAAGAATAATTTTAGAGCAGATTTCAGAAACTCAACTCCGTTCGTGAATTAAAAATCTTAGAGCCGATTGCCTGTATCGGTCGACACCAAATTCGAAAATTTTTCAAAAAAATTCAGAAAAATTCTAAAAAAATCTTAAAAATCCAAAATATTAGAAAATAATATATGGAACTGAAATCAGTTCAGTCTGATTGCCAGAAAGGTCAAATCAAATTTGTACGTCATATCGAGTACTGATAATGTGACACGTACATCTAGGGTCAGGGGTTACACTCCTCCCCACCTTATAAAAAATTTCGTTCTCGAAATTTTAATTCAAGTGGGAGAACAATATTTACAATTCCTGGATCAGGATGTTATGGGCCTACGATGCTTTTGTTGCGCCACTCTGATATCTATATCAAACTTTGGACTGGGTAACTAGTATCAGATATCAAGATAATAGGAAAGGAATCAAGATTATGAAGGAGAAATGATTAGAAATCAGAATATTCGGAATAATAAGTGAAACTAAGGAATATTAGGAGACAAGGAATGTTATCAACGGGATGAGATATTCTTATACTCATTGCTAGAATCTTTAAATTCAGATACAGATGAGTTCAAATCTCAATCTATGTTGGTAAGAGCCCGAGCATTGACCTAGGTGGTTACCCACATCAGGTGTGAACTTAGGCTTGATACCAAACTGTAACGCCCAGATCCAGCGGATACGGGGATGCTATGACGACGTACATACGCAGAGCGGATATACCCTCACATACGTACGCTAAGCTTCAGTACAGAAGAATAGACACAATATACATAATTATTCCAGCATTAAATAAGTACAAGAGTAACTGCAAAAAGTGTTAGTGAATACGATAGATATCGAAAACAGGAATAAATATAGAAATACTGACAAAACAATAAAAATGGCTATAAATAATAAAGGTGGCAGGTCTCTTAACAATATCTCGTGCAGTGTCAGGTACTATGATGACTCGAATCTCCAACCTAAGTATGCAAACTCAGGGTCGTCAGAAAGCGACTTGATGTGAGTGGTAAAATGAAAGAAGCAGTAATATATGCTATAATAGTAGTACAATCATGATAATATATAATACATGTTTAACTATCAGTGTTACAGTATAATAATACTAACAAGCGGTATATATATAGACAAGGGTTATTTCAGTACCATAACTTTATCAATACCTATCATGTTACAATGGTGTCACCTCTACGATATTATCCAACTATATAACATTATATCAATTATTATTATTGGAATGATTCCTATATATATATCACCTTACTTTATCATGTTATATTAATATAATCAATAGACGTTATGCCATTTATTATCAATATATGGAATAAGATATTGTATCTAGTGATATACCAATAAAATCAAATTACTTAAGTAGCATATATTAAGTTTTATTAGTTTACATTTATTAGTTAAATAATAGTAACAGTAACATGATGGTATCGTGATTAATATGAATATTTATACATGAAGTATACAGAATAAATATACTAGCGTGAAGAAAATACATGAAATAAAGAATATATGAAATGCAGAGTATACGTGTACATGAATAGTGTATCTGTGGAGAATATATGAAGTGCAAAATATACATGTGACATGATGGTAAATAAAATAGCAGAAAGTGTAAGTATAAATGGACAATAATATACATGTATCGAGCATGTCATGTGATTTATACAATAATAACAATAAGTATCGCCTGATATTTTAGTCAATCTCTTCCAGTCTCTCCATACCACTGGCGATTCATACTGTAACCCGTACTCCAGTTGAACCCATCCGAACATAGTATACGGGTACCATTATTCGAACGAGAGAAAGCCCAAATAGTAAGTGTTTCTGATGTCATCATTGTTGAGTTCTTAAATGCAATATATACTGGGTTTGAATAACTAGTGCACTGAGGATGCCTCCATCATGTCAACACCCCGCGATGTGGGATTTTAGAGGTGGACCCCACAGATTCAAGAGGTGACCCCACCATGTATGTGGTCTGGCACTTTGTTCCGTGTGACATTAAGTTTCACGCACCTTGTGTCGGACGCCAGCATGACCGTGCATATAACATGTATATCAAGTAACAAAAGTACTGAGTCTGATCAATAACAATATCTAGCACCAGAGATATCCTCGTCACTTAACACCAGACGGAATGAGGATTCTAGAAGTGACCCCCACGGATTCAAGAGATGGCCTCCACCACGTATAGGTGTATTGTGGCACTTTGTTTCGTGTGACACTTAGTTCCGCACATGTTCCGCCGGACGCCAGTGTGACTGTGCTATTAACAGGTTTACCAAGATACAGATGGGCTAGCTTATAACAGTGTATAACATGTAACAAGTTAAAAAAAAATCTCAGTAATGTGGTAACATGAACAAGTTTACAATATAACAAGAGTACATGAATATTCAATTAACAACAATTCAGGTAACAAGAACAGTGATCCATACAACAAGAATACAGAAATAGTCAACGCATGTGTAGAAGTTAATCCATGTCACAGTAAAAGATAAATGAAATAGCAGTATCCGGTGTAACCAAGTTCTAAATGACATAACAGTGTCCAATATACTATAGTGCTCGTGTAACAATGATACAAGCACACAGAAATAACAGTGTCGAGTGTACTAGAGTATCCGTATAACAGTGACACCTTAACTAATAGTGTCCACAACCCATATCCACCATCATTTCCATCTTACTCCACCTCCAACTCCAATTTCACCATACTCCAAATTCTTCAACTTTAACTTCACCACCACCATCTACCACCCAAATCCACCACCAATTCCACCCTTTCCTCCACCATCTCCTCCACCCAAAATCGCAACCACCCCTCCACAATTCCTCTAACCACAACCACAATCACCATCACTCCAAATCATCACCACCACCACTATTTCCATCTTCCCTTCCCTCTCCACCTAGGTCCAGGCTGTCGGCCGCCCAGGCTGTCGGCCGAGCCGCTGGCCGGCCATGAGTCTTAAAAATTTGCCTCTTTTGTTGTTCTTTAAGAATCAAAACATAAAATTCTGTTATTTTCTTTCAGTATTCCAAGTAATTAATAAAAATGACATATCTACTTCTCTATTGTTATCCATACCATAATACTAACCCTACCACTTCTTTTTCTTCCCCTATGAAGGGGCGGTGCCAAATCTGATATTGCCGCTTCCTCACTCATTATTTTTTATTTTTTGTTCATTTTTTGTAGAAATGTAAGAGACTAAGGGGCACAACTGATATTTTATTCTTATTCCATCTAATACTACCAACATGAGTAAATTTCTAAGACCCAAAAAGATTTGAAGGGTGAATTGGCAATATCAATGATTTGCAGGGCAAATTTCTAAATAGGTAAGATGTGGGGTATGTATGATGTATCTAAAAATCCAATAAAATTTCTTTGTTGGTCATCCAACAAAGTCGAGTATACTGCCCAATAAACACAAGCTTCAACAAGTATGATCTTGAAACAAGAGCTCGGGATATTCCGTTGACAATAGAGATAAAAGATTAAATCAGCTTTCTCTAGTGGAGAAGCTAAAAATATTGTATTGCTATAGGCAGAGGAAGTTTTCTTGCAAGTACAGTTTTTTAAAGGGGACAAGTTTCCCCTGTAATTTCTTTGGAAAATTGCTCCAATTCTGTGTGCCAAGTTCTTTGGCTCAGAAGGAAAGAAGTTTCTGGCCTCTAAATATGGCTGCAGGAACCTGGCCTTTTCTGTGCCATAGGAAAAAAGTTGAAGGGATGGGGATTTGCAGTAGACATCCACTTGGATAAATGCCAAAATTCAACTTGAACAGACAATTCCAGGTGACAGACTACATGGCACATAACACATTCTTAAAGCCTTTGATTTCTAAAGATCCGTGTGCTCAAGCTCAAATATCAAACAGCTTTTAGGTTGTTTCCTAGTATGTATTAATAGTTGTAACCAATAAGGTTTGAAATCTTGGTACCCACCAATGTTTCAGTTTCCATTTTTTGGCATCAGTATTGAGAGTTTCATATAGGAATTTCGGATTGTTTGTATCAGTGTCTTAAAACAAATAAAAAATTGTTTTAACATTACAAAATAATAATGTAGACAGTTGGAAATGCTTGTCATGGTTTTCTTTTTTAATAATTGATGAAGATTAGACTAGGCCATGATCAAAACTTGTATAATTCAACAGTTGATGTGGCAATAATTTCTAAATAGAATATGGTATTGGAACTATTAATCTAAACTACAAAAATTAAGAAAAGTTAAATTACTCATAAAATCTTTTTTGAAGTTAGCTTTTACTAATTGTTGTACATGTTTGACTAGTTCTAATGAAAACAATTGCATCTGTTGAAAAGAAAAAGGAGTAATATGATCCAATTAATAATCTGTTGAAACCAAAATATAGGTTAAAAGCAGTACAAAAAAAGTTTACTGAAAGTGCTTAAACTAATATAGTTTGGTTTAATATATTGGATTTTGACCAAATATAATAACTAAACACGTCCAAACAACCAGTCAACACTATAAATAATTCTTTTCTAATTAATTAGATTTCTATTGTGGGTCTAAAAAGGAATGAATTTCGCTTTAGACAATAGGTTTGTTAACTTAAAAATCTTGATTGTCAAATGACAATTCTTTTGACCATCACATGGAATAAGCCAGAGTTTTATTTTTGGGCATTTCAAGCACCCAAACCTCCAATTTGTCGGTAGTTATCTATAAATATGGACATCATTGACCGGATCAGATCAGCATGCTTAAAATCCAATAAAGTGTATCTATCAGCCAATATTTTGAACAATGGTTCTAGCATTCTAGTCATACATGCTGGAGCTTATTCTGGTCTATTTCACATTCTTGTATAAAACTCCATGGTTGCAAGTCATGAGCCTCCTCAGATCAGCTCAGAGATGCAATACTCTTGCACATCATATTGCAACAAGCATAATCTCCGATTTGCACTTGCAATCCAAAATTTAAGAGTAAAAAAGCATATTTTCTAACAGGTGGGTAGCCCATCAAATCTCAAGTCAGCAGTTAAACAATGATAATCTCATGCTGGACCTAGAAGCTTACCGCATATAGGTCCAGATTGAATTTTTCTCCGCAGCAATGCCATAACTACTCATTCACATCACATTGAAGAATCCTCTCAAGTTGTTAGCAAAAGATGAAATGTTCAATATGCTAAAAATGCTTAAAAGAATATCTAACATTCCTCTGGTCCACAGTTCATGACTCATGAGGGCAGATTTTTCAATCGATAATTTAGTGAACTTCTAGATAAGAATCTCAGATGCAAAACCCCATCCATGCAAGGATTACTGTTCCCGTAATTATTACTGCAAAGGCATTTGTCCTCAAGACTATGGTCTTAATCAAAGTTCACTCAGATATCAACATCCTTGGTATCTTAACAAATGTAAACCCAAAAAAAAAAAAAAAAGTGAATGGGAATATTGAAATAAAAGCAACAATTAAACAAAATGAATAATTAAAAGAAGACCACAGATCATATGCAAGCATCTTACTTAAGAAATTACTTCATTAGAACTTACGGAATACATTACCCATTGATATGCAGAAGCATTCGTGCAGTTGTCCTGTGAATGTGCTCTGTCAGGTCTGGTACACAATCAACCTGAGAAGATCAAGTAGTCTTAGTGCACTTCACTAACCATAATCTTGTCCAGTTTATATGAGGTCAACACACCACTCTGCATGGAAACTACAGGCAAGGACAAAATGGAATATTACCAGATTCCCATAGAAATCTTCAATTACAGATGCATTTTGTTGCATTAGCATTGATTGAAGATGAGCTTTTGATTTATGTAATACACGAGCAACAAGAGATAATGTCTCAGCGCCTGCACACCTTTCCTGTGTCAGAGAAAAATCAGAAGCTGCTAACAGTATGCAGTGCCTATTATGCCACCAAAACTTGCTTTGCATAACATAAGAAGTTTCTCATTTAGTAACAAATACTGAGGGATAAATCAAGTATAGCAATACAATAAAAGCACCCGGCCAAGGTTATTGTAATCTTAGGGAATACATTCATTGGTGAACACTTCACCAAACTCTAAAGATAATTATTTCACTCCACAGGCACTTACAAGATGCTATTGGTGGTTACTGCCTAGCTTAACAAATTCTGTCTGCTGAAGCCATCCATGTAAACAAAGTCCATATTGGAAGCCTCGCAGGAGAATCAAACCCCGAAAATCGTGATATAGCCACAGAAACACCCGGGGTAATAATTCTCATGATAAATACATAAATAAGCTTTATGAATTATGTTCTATAAGACTTAGGATGACTCAAAAAGGATCCAACCTTAGTGCCGGACGTTGCAACGCACCGTTAGATTGCCAAGTAATCATGGAATATCACAAGTTATGACCTATCTTGCATTTGACATGGATACAGTATACAGCATGGATACACGGCAAATACTGAAAGACAAACCGTATAGATACGCATGAATACATATCTCTTTGTGTGCACGTGCGAATGTGCGCATGAGAGCTACATATGAGGACATGAACATGCATGATGATAAATTCTAATAGATTACGATATCACATAGTAAGGAAATACCAACAAGAATAATTATTGTATACAACTTAATATCACAAGCAAACATCAACAATAATAATAATTTAGAGAATTATAAGTTAACTAGGAAGGAAGCTACAAATCCAGAGGTTATAAGAATTCATATAAGAAGTTGGAACTAAAATGAGAGAGATATTTATAAGCTTGCTAAGATGAGGGAAAGAAAGAGGATATATCTAGGTAAAATTAGATGTATTAAGAGTTAGGGGTGAGCATTGGTTCGGGTAAACCGAATAAACCGGCCGAACCGAACAGAACCGATCCGATCGGTTCAGTTCGGTTAGAGAAGGGAGTTAGGTTCAGTTTCACAATTTATGGAGATCGGTAAACTGAACCTAACTCTCTCTCTCCTCCCCCCTCTCAATTTCAGTTTTGTGCCCTAGAACGAGGGAGGAAGAAGATGAAAACTTTGGATCTGGGTCTTGATTGGAGATAGAGATTGTCGAGATGAAGAGCAGAGATGAAGAATATACAGTTGGCGGCGAGATCGACTTGCAACTGTTGATGTCGAGATGAACTTAGGATCACCACGAGATCCAAATTGATTTTGGTTAAAACCGAAACGGAACAGAAAATATCGGTTCGTTTCGGTTCAGTTGCAATCCCTTGTGCGGTGCGGTGCATTTTTCTTTTTTGTGGCAAAATTGCACCACACCGTGCTCACCCCTATTAAGAGTGAAGATCTAATAGTATTAGCAAAGGATGATTAAATTAAGGAAAGGTGGAGTTACTTCCATAAATTTCTTGATGAGAATCACATAGGAGAACCTAATATAGAAATAAATAGCCCAAATAGTGATAGGAACTATAGGTACATTTGAAAAATTAGGCTTAGCAAAGATAAAGATGCCTTAGGAAAGATGAAAACAGCAGAGCTATATGACCAAATGATATTCTTATTGAGGTCTGAAAGTGTCTAGGAGATACGGGCTTAGTATGATTAATTAAGTTATTTAACATAATTATATATACTAGAAAAATGGCAGACAAATGGAGAATTAGCATTTTGGTACCTGTATGTATCAAAATAAGAGAGATACAAAGTTACTCAAACTATCAAGGGACGAAGCCTATGAGCCATATAACTAATCAAACTATAAGTGTTTGCTTGATTACCATCTCTCAAATTTCATAATACTAATCATTTAGCTTTCTTCTCAATAGTTTCATCGTATGTCTCCTTTACTTTATAAAAGATACCTCCTTCCTTTAGCTATAATATTTTTTCAAAATAATGCAGTAAGTGATACTGGGACCATGATTGCATTTTTATCTTTTCTCTTCATTCTTCAATTAAACCTAGAAGGTGGATGAAACCCCCTGCAGAAACCCTAGCAATTTACTTCTTTGTCTAGACTCTTGTCTTGTGCAGGGAAATTTGGACAGTGGTCTCTCGGCAAAATGAGCTTAAACTGCATAACCAATAAGGTTTCCTACCAAGCAACTGATTTTCTAGGATTTGTGTCAAGCCCCCATCTGTTCATAGTTTCCTTTCTCAGGTATTTGTCACCAACTTGTAGGGCTAATTTCATGTTGACTGCTGACCCTAAAACTTGCTCAAGTCTTTAGTCGGGCTTCCTCAGCTTCAAACCGTGCTCCACAGCTGATGAAATTATCTAGCAATACAAGCCTTTCAATGCCCACATCTCAATTCTAACATCAGAAGGTATAACTTTATTTGTTTTTGTGATCTTTAAAACCAGACATAATTATTTTCTTTTTGCATTTTTCACCTTAACTATAGTGTCTGACATCACTCAGGCAATTTGTTTAATACTGTAATGTCCTAGAAAGTTCTAATTTAGCAAGCTAACGGTTGATAGTTGCTTGTGAACAATGTTTACTAACAATTATTTTCAATATGAAATTGCCTTCAAATGTTACTTTACACCAAAAGATTAACTATGATAATCTCAAATGATAAATACTACGTTGTGTTATCGGAGAATTACCAAATAACACAACACCTATGCAACTACAATTTTTAACCTTCTTTTTTTGTGTTCTTGCCAGGAACAGAACACAGACAGATGGATCCATGCATTACACTATTACTTATTAACAGAAAATACACCCAAGAAAAAGTGATGACGAAAAAAGGCTACTTGATTATAAGATTAATGAACTTTCCATATTAAATATAAAGAAAGGAAAGAATTGAGAGTATCAGACAAATACCTTCAAACCAAATAAAGTATTAGGAACATGTCCAATAATTGTGCTGGAAGGAATAGTGGGCATTATGTCCACGTGTGAGAAAGATGTGTTTAGTGATGTAGGTGAAGAAGAAGAAAATGACAGATTTTGAGGTCTGATCCACTGGTCACAATCTTGAACAGCTTTTGATAATGCAGTCTTCAACCGAGCTGGACATGAGAAGAAAAAAACATTAGAAAAATATTTATATGCAAAAATGAAAATGATTCACAGTAGTTCAGTCACGCATAGCAAGGTTTTATAGACGCCCTACGAAATATTAACAATAGATGTAAATGTAACTTCCTGTACATGGTAAATAATCTGGTGGAAACTTCCCACTTGGAGTCGTATCCCGCAGACCAAATGTTTCAAATACAAAATGGTAAAATATCCCAAAAATCTGGCAGATGCCCTGCAATAAAGAATAAATTGAGACAAAACGGCCGACAGCCAAGCATCCATGTGACAAACAGTCCAAAAGAAAAGAAATCTGGACGGTTTAAGAGCCTTGGTTTACCTTAAAAAGCTCAATGTTAACTACTTCTACTTTCTGCATGAGCCTGGCATATTTGTCCATCAACCTGGTGCATGGTACATCTTAATATATATGATCATTTATCTGATACAGTAAACAAGTTACACAAGGAATCAGACAACTACCTCAAAAGGCAGATTGAGGACCCTGTTTGCGAAGAAACCTCCTCGTCATGCCAATTTGCAGAACTACTTTTTGCATGTACAGGTCTGGATATTCGACTTGGCAGCTGACTATCCTCATCAATAAAATCTGCTAGAAGATCCTCATTTTCATCTTCCAGAACTGGGTTATTTCCATTAGCATCATTCTGAGAGTGGTCTTTTTCAGGTGTTCTATCACAATGTGAGGGGTCACCATTTGAATCAGTTAGACTGGATGTTGATGGCCCATTTGCCAATGCGTCAACATTTGATGATTCATAAAGGCCTCCTGTCAGCTTTGAAGAAAATGGATTGTCCATTTTAAGCCAATAACAAAATCCATTTTTCTGCTTCCCTGCATCGATCTTATTGGAGATTTTTTTCGAGTGAAGCACTGAAATGTTGGAGGTATTGCTTGAAGAAGGAACAATTAAGGGGGCACCATCACCAACAAGACCAGCTAAACTGATTACTTGATGTGTCTCAGCTGATATCTTAACCCAGCTCTCCTTCTCGAGAACCATTTTAAGTATCTAAGAAGAAAATCTAAATTAATAAATTTAGTTTTTCCCACTGTATGAAAAAACACAAAGTATGCATTTTGTGGATAGTAAAATTGCACTAATTCAATCTAAACATTTGTCATCTCAGAGGAAGTGACATTCATTTAAGAAATACCATATGGCATGCAACACAAAATGAAAGAAAACATTTTCCTTTTTGTGCTTAAGAAGAAAGGTTTTGCCAAAAAAAAAAATATATTATTTCAATTCTGTGCACAAGATGTCTTCTACGTTCACAAAATAATTTTGGAAAAAGAAACAGATATGCTCTATGTTCAACAAATATGAGAAGGCTCAATGAAAAGTTTGGATGGAAAATTATGATTGAATGTCTAATTGACTTCAACTTAATTTTTGCTGCCAGATTCCTGGCCAAGTACGGAGGGGCTGACCACTTAACCTGGTGGTGAGTTGGCAAGTAGAGAAACCTACCAACTTGGCTGTGCAGTTTAAGCTTATGTAACCATGGAACAACTATTCAAAATTTTCACAGTCAAAGAAAGTCTGGAGAAAGGGTGAAGACGATATATTCACAACAGGAAATGGATTCATTCAAGCGACATGACATAAGGCAAAGAGCCAAACATAAGACATATCTTGACTGAGAGGGCTGATCTTTCTTTAAACTGCAAACCAAAGGGCTTCCAACCTCCATCGAAACAATTACTTAACAGAAAGCTTTAAAGCATATAAGTGCTTTTTTTGGAAAATTAGGTGTTTGGTAATATATCCAAAAAAGAACTTTTTGAATAAGCATAAACCAAAAATTGCAGTTTGAAGAAGCCAAAACATCTGACTTCTCCCAACTGCAAAAGCAGAAGCCACACACAATGACCTCCTATTTCCTCTCCAATTTTTCCTCTTACATGATCTCCCATACAATCTAGCCTTGTAATCGAAATTTTTTAATTTCTTTTTGTATTTTTCCCACAAAATCTTGTCTAAACTTTCTCTCTCATACATTAGTCTTATCCAAATTATTCATAATAAATTATTTTAGATATTAATTTTTATTGATGAGAATTTAAAATTTTAAAATTACCAAACACTATAAATAGCGTATATGTCCTTTTTTAAAAGGCACCCCCCAAAAAAGAGAAATACCTGAAAACCCCCCTAGACCAAAAGAAAAATCATATTTAAATAGGTCTACTGAGTAATATGTGGTTAGCCACAGAAAGTTTCTGGCAAAAGATATCATTGTCTTAGAACATTCATGTGCAATCGAATGGGCACAGTCACTGTTTAAGGCAAGCTATAAAAATGAATGGGCATGTACACCCTGCCTTCATGGGTGGGTACACAATGTACAGTTTTACTAACAACTTACACTTTATTGACATAACTCTTTAGAAAATTATAGATACTATAGAAAAATAGCAAATCAAAACAATACATAACAAAGCAAAAGTTTTCTTCAAAAAGAAATAATAAACAAAGCAAAAGAGTACATGTCGCAAACTAGCACAGGGGCTAGTATCTCCTGAAATTTATACGCAACGAAACTGGAATAGTACAAGAGGGCCATCAACTGAAAATTAAATATGAAATTACAATAAGAAGGGATACAAGAGTCAACAGAGCATCCATCAGAAAATGGTCAGAAACATTGAAGACTTCTGTTGCTTGAATAAATAGAAAATGATCTAACAATTATAACATTTCACACAATAAAAATTATTAGCAAAAGGACATGTCACCAAAAGAGATATAGGCTAAATAAGCAACTCAATAGGAATAAGAAAAACAAAATTGTAAACTTATTGGGGTAAAATAGTAAGAATATAGCCACAAGGATGAGTAATTGATAAACATACATAAATGTTCTGCTTGTGGAATGCTGCCACGTAATTTTCAGAAACACTCTTCAGTCTTTGCCTGAACTCAGTAGCTTCAACTCCAGAGAATGATTCACCAGCCAAAATAAATATATTTAGATCTTCATAGTTCTTCAGAAACTGATACGTGCTGGTTGAGCTAACAGCAGAACATGAGAGCAACACAGCTACACGACTTGTCGTTAGTTGCCATAAGTTTCTCCGTCCTCTTTCTAAAGTTTGTGAAACAAATGCAGCAGAATCTTTCCTTAGCTGGTGAAAAGGAGAATCACTGCTAGACATAGCAGTATGAACGTCATTTGCAGAAACAGAAGATGTACTTATGAGTGTGAATCCATGGTCTTCAGGTACATCACCTCCAGCCGAAGCGTGTGAGGCATCAAAATCTTTTGTTGGAGACAGACCTTCCAATTTTACAACAGGTCCAAACAAATCACCCGTAACTCTTGACTCGTTACTATTTTTCACCTCAATGTTTGAGGTTTGATATTCTGAGTCCTGCAACAAAAAGATGCAAAAGACCAACTTCAGAGAGAAAAGCTCACGTAAATACAGGAAGAAGAAAGAAAATTGCACCATCATCTGAAATTTTAATATCATCAATATCACTTATTTCACACGGTACATGCTACAATCTAAACCAAGTAGAATAAGCATGCCCCTAAGGCCTGGCTCAGGTAGTAAAAGGATGGGCTGAGCAGTCTTGAAAATTAAGAAAGGGAAAACATCTCTTAGCAGGAAAAAAGGGAACCTTCAAAAGATGCTCTAGTAATGTAACAACAAACCAAAGCCTTTTTTGGCCCAAGTCATCAAGGTCAACCAAATGAAACTTTTTTTCTCCATTCACCTCCTTATTGTAATTAAACACTTAGAAATACTTAGAATTAATTGTAGATTGGTCATTTATCGGTTATGGTCCATTTTACCAATTTCTTAAAGAGGCTTTTTGGGCAGAGTTCAAAAGTTTATCTTGTTATGAGAAGGATTTGTGGGTTAGAAGTGGTGATTTCAATGTTATTAGATTTATTAGTGAAAGTAGAGGTTATGATTCATTAAGAGCTGATTCTGTTCATTCTAATGCTATTATTGGTCAGTTGTCTTTAGTAGAGTATCCTATTGGTAGGAGGTGCTTTACTTGGTTTGATGGGAGATTCTCCCCAAATATGGCTAAATTTAAATTTCTTGTTCTAATAGTTGGGATGCAAAGTTTCCTCATTCTTTTGTTAAGGGCCTAGTTAGTGATGTGTCCGATCACACGCGTATTATTCTTAGTAATGATCTTATTATTCTTAGTAATGATTCTCATTTCAATATACCTAAGTGGTTTAAGTTTGAGAGGATGTGGTTAGAAGAAGTGGGTTTTAAAAGAGTTAATTTCAAGTAGGTGGAATATTCCTACAAGTTGTATAGATGATGTGAGAAAATTAGGTCTATCACGTGGAACTGTAAGATTTCGTGAAACGAGCATTTCTTTAGTGTTAAAGCTAAGTAGAGTGCACTTTTAGATAGGATTGATTCTATTAATAGAATAGAAGAGCAGAAGAATTTGGAGATGGCTGAGAGAGAGACTTAGGTATATTTCGGAGTATCAACATGTTCTTTTAGCAGAGGAAGTGATGTGGCAACAAAGAGCTAGAATTAAACGGCTTAAAGAAGGTGATGGTAATACAACTTTTTTCAAAAGATGATGGTAATACAACTTTTTTCAGAAAATGGCTAACTTTCAGAGGAAGGTTAATTATATTGCTTCTTTAGATATTGATGATAATTATTTGGAGGATTTAGATTCTACTCACTTGCCTTATTTGACTTTTATAAGGATTTGATGGATTATCTTATAAACAGAGGTTTATTGGTTATTGGGATAGTCTGTACTTTGAGGATGATGTAGTGGATCTTTCTTCTCTAGATTCTTCTTTTTCTGAAGTGATTAGAACAACTGTGTTTCATTTGGCCGGTGATAAGGCTCTTGGTCCAAATGGCATTCCTACTTTCTTTTATCAATCCTTTTGGGAGGTGATTAAGGATGATTTAGTTTGGTTGTTAAATGATTTTGCTGATGGCAATGCTGATATTAGTAGGATTAATCATTCCCAAGAATAGTGGTGCTAGCAAAGTAAGCCAATTTCGTCCTATTAGCCTACTTAATGTTTCTTTTAAAATTATTAGGAAAGTGTAGGCTAACAATTTAGATAGTATTAGGCAATCTTGTAGACACGGCTCAAATCACTTTTGTTAAAGATAGATTTATATTGGACACTGTTGCTTTAGCTAAAGAAATTATTGCATTTAATCATAAGCCTGCTGCTTTATTGAAATTAGATTTTCAGAAGGCTTATGATAAAGTGGATTGGGATTTTTTTAGTTGAGGTCCTTAGAGCTAGAGGTTATAGTGATAAGTGGATTGGCTGGGTTCCAGATAGTCTGTATTTGGTGAATGGCTTTGAAGGAAGGAAATTTGTGTGTAGGAGGGGTTTGAGGAAAGGAGATCCCATATCTTCTCTTTTACTTGTATAGTTGTGGATGTTTTTAGTAGAATGCTTAATGAAGGCATGCAGTTGGGTTTGCTTGAGGGCCTTGGTAAGGCAAATTATAGTTTTATTAGTTTACAGTTTGCTGATGTTACTTTGCTTTTTTCTATTACTGATATTGCTAAGCTTAGGAATTAAAATTGTTGGTTATCTGTCTGAACATACATCTGGCTTGAACATTAATTTTCAGAAGTCTATGGCATTGAGATTAGGTGACTTTAGGGAGATTGCTTCTATGTTTAATTGCAAGATTGGGACCTTCCCTGTCACTTATTTAGGGATGCCTACTAGACCTGGAAAGTTGTTGAAGGAGAATTGGCAACCTGTTATTGATAGGGTGGAGAAAAAATTGACTATTTGAAGGGGGGGGCTAATCTGTGTAGAGCTTGTAGACTTATTAATTCTGTGTTGACTGCTATTCTTTCCTAAGTTATGTCATTCTATTGTTTACTAGAATGGGTGATTAATAGATTGATAGACTAAGAAGTGCATTCTTTTTTGGACTAGCACTTCTTAAGTCAGTAGTGTTAAGTGTTTGAAGTGGGATAAGGTGTGTAAATCTAAAGATCAAGGAGGCTTGGGGGGTAAAGAATATTAGACATTAGAATATTGCACTTCTAGGGAAGTGGCTCTGGAAGTCTCTTAATGATAAGGATGCAAATTGGATTAAACTTCTTACAGCAAGATTGTATAATAGAAAAAAAAATTGAGAGATACGAAGCCATCTATTGGATCTTCATTCTTGTGTAAAGGTGTGTGGAAATGTAGTGATAGTTTTAAATGTGGGATTAAGTTCAATTGTGCTGATGGTAGGAAAGATATTTAGGTTGATGAAATCTCTCTTGCAGCAGCTTATCCTAATTTGTTTGTTTTGGCCAAGGACAAGGAAGCTTCTATTTTCTCTAAATAATCCATGTGTGAGGGTGTGTGAAATTGGAATATCCAATTTAGTAAAGTTCTTGAGTAATCTTTAATTCCCTCATATGTAGATTTAATTTGTTTTCTGAATACTTATCATTGGAGCGAACAAGATGTAGTTTTGTGGAGATGGGAGTACGACTGGAAATTTCTGTCATTCTCTTTATAAATTTCATAATTTTGGAGGTATTTCTTTTGCATATGGAAAAATGTGGTTCCCCTAAAAGTTAGAATTTCAGTACCGTTGGTCGTTCAGAATAAGCTTTTTACTATTGATAATTTAGGTAAGCGCAATATTAGTGTAAGAAATCAGTGTGTTCTTTTTGCAATAATCATCGAGATGCTGCTTTTCATCTATTTCCAATGTCCTAATAGGCTTGTTTGGGGGATTTTGGCAAATCTTGTATGTCTGTAAAAGGAAAGCCTGGTTCTCTTGTGTCACGGTGGACAGTTTGGTGAAAGAAGAGGGTTAGAATGAGGTATAGGACGTTATGGGATACGTTTATGATGACTTCTATATGGGTTATTTGGCATGAGTGTAATAGTAGGATATTTAGTAATAGAGTTGTTTCTATTCTTCATTTAATTGACTCTATTTTGTACTATGTTAATTTCTGGGAAGGCAATTTTGTCTGCCTTTGAAGAGGAAGGTAGATGCTTTCTATTCTGACATATGTGCGTAAAAGGATGAGGAATACTGATCTTGGAGTCCTTGCTATACCTGATGTACCTGCTCCACCAACTCCTTGATGATGGTGGTATAGTGATGTTCTTCTGCTTGGTTTAGATATTTTAGGCCATGCTTCGGGAAGTTTCTTTTTTGATGTTTTGTTGATGCTTTAGACTGACAGTTAGAAATTTGGTGGCTCCTTTAAGAGTTTTGAATGTAGTGTGATTGGAGATTGGAGTGAGTGGTTATGTAGTTATACTCTGTTTTTTGTTTTTCTACTTGTGTGTGTGTGTGGAGATATGCTCCATCCTATTCTCTCACAAAAAGAAAGAAAGTATTTCAACTACATTGAATTATAAATGACAAGTTACCACTTTTCTTCTTTATACTATAGCCAGTGAGAAAAAAACAATGTCCAAAACAAAGGTATAGACAATGGAAAATAACGTGAAAACCCTCAAACATAAGAAGAAGGCTCATTGATCCTGCATAGGTGAGGCAAAGAACACTAAGCATGACAAAGAACACAACAAATCAGAACATGGTATAGCAGGTGAAGAGCAACAGACCAAAAGAGTACTTCACGGTAAGGCTTAAACAGGTTGAGATAGATGTTTAAACTGGCAGAAGAGCTAGTCATTTCCAAAAAATAAGGACCTATGACAAGCTATCAAAAGAACTCAACATAATAAATTAAGTAAAATGAGAGAATATTTGATGAGAACTGCAAGCTAAAATGGCATGACAAAGTTTCATAAACAAATGAATGAGGCAATGATTCAAAATGTAGGACCCAACAGGAAAAACAATGTAAATCCTAAAGGGTAGAGTGTAGTGAATTTGAGTTTACCAGACTCGGTGCATAATATATGATGGAATACCAATCATGGAATAGCACAATAAGTGAAAAATACATCAAGGGAACTCCAAGAACAGCATGCCCAGATATCACATAAAAGACAAAATATTCAAACCATAAAGAGAATTGCAACCACTGCAAGGTAAATGCTGTGGGTGCACGGAAGTGTTACCTAACTGTCATGAAATCTTTACCTACGTAACACGCACAATAGAGGGTCATATCTATTGATACTATAAATTGTCCTGGCCCTCTAACCTTTATTTTGTCTTATTTGGATCAGGAAAACATTTGCTAGCAAAAACTTTGATATCCTCCACACGATCAACAAGATATCACTATCTTTTAAGGAGGGAAAGAAAAACAGTAAAGAAAAGGAATCATCCATAGAAGTTCAAATGCAAAAATATGTGATATGAAACTGAAAAAAAAAGTTCGGATTGCCACTGATCACAAAAAACTCAGAAGAAACAAATTAGATAAATATTTTAAAAGACAGCATCTACAGCAAAAGAGAACAAGTTTATGTTTACCCTTTCTCCAGGCTGAAAGCTCATGATTGCATAATATGAACACATTAGCCTAAATAAAGCATCCAGAGTGTTTAGCAAGCACTGCCGAAACTTTGATTCAGGTATTAGAGTACATAGATCACTGTAGGTAAGCCTGCATATGAAACAAAAGATACTAAATATATTGATCGAAACTCCTGTTTGGATCTTTTTTTAGAACTGTTGACCATGCAACATATGGAAGTGTTATAGCACAAGAAAAGCACACCTGTTCCTTAGCGCATTATTTCCAATTTCCTGCCAAACATAATTTACTATTTAGGCTGGGAAAATGGGGGGAAATGTAATTGCACTAGTAGATTGCTTATTTCATATGAAATTTTAGCAAGATTTAAATAAAACTAATCAAGAAAACAAAATAGAATACAATATGAGCATGACAAAATCTAACTGTGAAAATTGATGACGTTTGATTGTCATGCTTCTAAGCCGATTGAACAAACTGTAACACAAACATCCAGAATCGTAAAGGTAGCAATATTGCTGTTACGCTGAACTCTATTAAAAACAGTCTTGTCCATACAGAAAACTATAATTGCATTCAGATTTGCACAACTGTCAGATGTCACTAATTTGAGGACTGCATCAATAGACTCATTAAGCTCTTATGTTATACTGGCAATCATTTCATCTCTTCCATGGTTTTTTAGCATATATAACACCAAATACAAGTTTTACTCATAAGATTTTTACTCATAAGATTTAAAACTAGAATGAAAAATAATATATCACTAATCTAGCTTAAATACTTTCAAAGCTAAGATAATCAGGTTTAAGCATCCTTTGATTAGAATACAGAATAATCAATGATTTTAAACAGCGTATCCAATATATCATAAATCAAATATGTTCCAAATCAAATGAATTAAGAATTCATCATTCATTGCATAAGATTTAATTTTTTTAATCCCTTATACTCGAGTATGTTATAGATTTTAGGATATGTCAAAGGAGTATCCAACATGTATCCATCACATATTGGAGTATCCAATCATTATATATGTATCTAGATAAGACAAAACATCTATGCAACATATTTATACACCCTAGAAGGCAAAATTTGCTTTCAAGTCTAGCCATGTTTAAGCCTAAAATGGATTTTACCTTGGCATGCAGCAGAAGCTACGAGATACATCAAATAGAAAGCTTTGATCCAAAAAAGTTTTGACTGGAATTCAGTTGTTTATTAGGTGGGCCCATTTGTATAATGTTCATTGATTCTGAGCCCTTCAAGCCACTGTAGAGCTTATAATAGGTTGGATTTAGGAGATGAACTGGCCTTATCAAATTAATTTGGAGGAAATATTTGATGCAATAATAAAGAAGAGGAAAAAGGATGAAGAAACGTGAAGGGGCGACAATGTACTGAAGCACATGAACGATAGCAAGTCAACTAAAGAAACAATTTGGTTTTTCAGATTTTTCTTTGAACTGATGCTGCTAACTTAACACGAAAAGTGAATTTTGAAAATTAGAATAATTGCTCAATTTTTTATGAAGCGTTTGAATTCTGTTCAAAGTGCAAGCAAGACCTTTTACTTCAACATGCAAATATCTGATTAGCGAATTTAACCAAAATCAACTAATTTGAATTCTACCAGTCTCTAGAATTGCAGAAATATAGTTCTACTAAACACGAATTAAAATTTAATTATACAGATTCATCAGAATGATAACTGTTTTAGGACTGACATAAGGATAATTAGCATGTCTAGTCAACTACCCACCAAGAAAAAGGGATATGTCAACTAAGCCACCATGAAAATCTTGAAGACAAAATCTAATCATAAGTTCTGAGAACCACTTGTACACCGATTTTAACTTGAACTAGTATTAAACAACCAGTCATTGGCTGCACTCACTAAATTAGCCCTCCCATATTAACACTGCCTAACTCGTTGTTATATCCATATCCCATGTCCATGGCTATTTGATGCAATACCAACCTGGATCGCAAACACCTTCAAATCGTAACCAAAATTTAAATTGAGAATATGATAAGATTTTGGGTTTCCACCCCTTACGCGGGCTTCTCACCCAGAAACTCGAGAGCCAATAAACTCAAGAATTTAGCAAGATAATTTGAGGAAAAAGTTTAATCATTCAATGATTCAATACAATAGTCTAGGGAGCCTTATATAGGCTTTACAAAAGAGGACTACTGGGAAATAACCGATGTGGTACTAAACGTCCACCACAAAAGAACACAAATAAAAAGAAGACAAATAAAGCTAAAACATCTACTACCAATAAAGTCTGAAACAAGTCCAATCTAAAGCCAAAGAAGACCAGTGCGTCGCCTCCTGAAGTATACTCGATCGAATCTGCCCCTGAGCGGCGGCATGATGTCCTCATCAATTCCCCCTGGGTGGAATGAACTCGACCCTGTCGAGTGTGGGGGACAGAGCTGCTGCCGGCTATGATAGCGCTCCAGTCGATCAGAATCAAGATGCTGGAGGTCTTCCTCGGTAATCCAAGAATTTTCTGAATCAGGTTTTCCCGTCCACTTAATGAGATAGCGTCGCGTCCCTCCATCTCCAGTAGAGATAATCTGATCATCCAAGATAGAATCTATGTTTTCTGTTGCATAGGACAGTTTAGGGGGAAGTGGAGGTAGTGGGGGGCTCTCAGAAAAAAGGTCTTGGCTTGGCTCATCCACGAATGGGTCAGAAGGGGTATCAAAAGTACCTCTATATGGAACCAAATCCTCAACATTAAAAGTGCAACTGATGCCAAAGTCAGGTGGGAGATCCACCACATAAGCATTTGAATTGATTTTCTTGATAATCTTAAATGGCCCTGCGCTCCGCGCGTGTAATTTCTTCACGGTTCCTGGTGGAAACCGTTCGGGTCGCATGCGGACCATCACATAGTCTCCGACATTAAAAGTTCTTAATCGGCGATGTAGATCTGCAGAAACTTTATAATCAGTATTATTTTTAATTATCTTTTCTCTGATCTCCTCATGTAATGCACGGATATGAGATGCAAATGCTGATGCGGAGTCTGATACCCTAGAATGATGATGAGCTAAGGGAATTAAGTCAACGGGTTGCCTGGGCTTAAAACCGTTTACGATCTCAAAAGGACTGAGACCTGTAGTCCTATTGACAGATCCATTATATGCAAATTCAGCCATAGGCAAAATGAGATCCCAAGTTTTCAAATTTTCTCCAACTAGACACCTGAGGAGATTTCCTAGTGTTCTGTTTATCAGCTCAGTTTGACCATCTGTCTGTGGATGAAATGCGGTTGAGAATTTCAGTTTGGTGCCCATCTTATGTCAAAGTGTTTTCCAGAAGTAGCTAACAAACTTAACATCCCTATCAGACACCTTGGTTTTAGGTATCCCGTGCAACTTGACGATATTATCAAAGAATAAGACAGCTACTCGAGACGCATCTGAGGTCTTAGAACACGGGATGAAATGAGCCATTTTGAGAATCGATCAACTACCACTAGGATAGAGTCGTGCTTTTTTTGAGTTTTTGACAATCCTAGTATGAAGTCTAGGCTCACGTCTTGTCAGGGGCAATTAGGTACAGGAAGAGGAGTGTAAGGTCCGGCAATCTGCTTTTGTTGCTTGGCCAGTTGACACGTGCGACATTGGCTAACTATTTTAGAGACATCTCTTTTCAGACTCGGCCAGTAGAATCGGTGTTCAACGGCCTCAATTGTCTTGTTCTGACTGAAATGTCCCGCCAGACCTCCAGCATGTAGTTCCCAAGAGAGAAAATCCCTGAGGGACGTACGGGGAATACACAACTTACGGAATCTGAAGAGATACCCGTCTTGAAGGAGAAAACCGTACATCTCACGAACAGGGCCGTCTCGTAACGTGACATAAATTTTCTTAAAATTGAGACATGATTCATACTCCTCTTTTAACTTCTCAAATCCAACCACTTCTGTGCTCATTGCCACTAAGATCGTGACACGTCGACTCAGCGCATCAGCGACCTTATTCTCGATGCCTGCTTTGTGTTTGAGAACAAAAGTGTAATCCTGCAGGAACTCCACCCATTTGCTATGTCTCGCGTTCAGTCTCTTCTGGGAGTTGAGATACCTTAACGCTTCATGATCTGAATACAACACGAATTCCTGCGGTAACAGATAATGTCTCCAGTAGCGCAAAGTTTGTATAACCGCGTAAAATTCTTTATCATATGTGGAGTAGCGTTGTCGGGCATCATTTAGTTTTTCGCTGAAATAAGCAACCGGGTGGCTTTCCTGGCTCAGTACACCACCTATTGCCAGTCCCGATGCGTCACAAGTTACTTCAAAAGCTTTTGAAAAGTCAGGGAGACGCATTACGGGAGCTTCCGTCATCATCCTCTTTATTTCAGCGAAAGCCTTGGAGGCAGCAGGAGTCCACTGGAACCTCGCTCTTTAAACAGTCGGTTATAGGTGCCATAATAGCACTAAAATTCTTTATGAACCGACGGTAAAAAGTGGCTAACACGTGAAAGCTTCTGACTTCCCTAATCGTTCAGAGTTGTGACCACTCGGTTATTGCCTTTAATTTTCAGGGTCTGCGGAAACCCCCTCGGAGGAAACCACAAATCCTAGGAAGATAACCCTGTCTATACAGAAAGCACACCTTTTTGGTTTGCATAAAACTTCTCAGCTTGGAGTGTGCAGAGGACTTGCCTCAAATGTCCCACATGTTGCTCCTGGGTTCGGCTGTAGATCAGTATGTCATCAAAATAGACCACCACGAATTTACCGATAAACGGTCGAAACAATTGGGTCATTACTCTCATGAAGGTGCTAGGAGCATTGGACAGTCCAAAGGTAATAACCAACCATTCATATAACCCGTCTTTAGTTTTAAATGCGATTTTTCATTCATCCCCTGGTCGGATTCTAATCTGATGGTACCCGCTCTTAAGATCAATTTTGCAGAAGACTGTGGCACCTGACATCAGATCCAGCATATCATCAAGACGGGGAATGGGAAAACGGTACTTGACGGTAATTTTATTGATTGCACGACTATCCACACACATACGCCATGTACCATCCTTCTTTGATGCCAAAAGTGCGGGAACCGCACATGGGCTCAAGCTCTCTTTGATGAACCCCTTATCAAGTAACTCTTCTACTTGCCGTTGCAATTCCGCATGTTCAGTTGGGTTCATTCTATAGTGGGGCAAATTTGGTAAAGTTGCTCCTGGGACTAAGTCAATAGCATGTTGAATGTCTCGCATAAGGGGCAACTCACCTGGTAGATCTTGTGGGAGGGTTTCGGAAAACTCCTCCAGAATTGGTTTAATGTGCTCAGGAATCTGCTCCTCGGTATCCCGGTTAGCCTCTCGAGCCACGAGAGCATAACAAGTAGAACCATCCTGCAAGCTCTTTTCAATTTGATCGTAGCTAATCAAATTCATTTTCATCTTACCTTTGCCCTTATCACCTTTTTTTTAAGATTTATAACGTCCACTTTATCTTTTCCTTTGTCAGCCTCTTTCTCTCGGGTTGGCGGCTTCGGTTGATTTGGCATAATCTTCACCTTTTTTCCGTTATGGACGAACGAACACTGGTTGGTACGTCCATGTATGATCACGTCTAAGTCAAATAACCATGGTCGACCCAAAATGATATGACCCACATTCATGGGAGTATGTCACACCACACATTATCTGTGTATGTGGCAACCTGGATGGGAATTTGACATCTCTCCTGAACATCTATAAATGTAGCGTCGATCCATGTAACCTTGTAGGGTTTGGATGCTTCACCGGTGTCATCCCCAAGGTGGTGATTAACTTTGATGCAACAGCGTTGATGCAGCTGCCACTATCCACTATTACCTTGCAGTTCTTATTGCCAATTTTTGTACAAGTTTGAAATATGGCAGTCCTTCTCCAGTCGTTGAGTGGTTCAGGCTGGGTTAAAGTACATCTAACCACTCCTAATTGGGTGCGAGCTACACTAGGAGGTAGGCTCGTCATTTCCACAGTTCTGATGCACCCATTGAATTCATACTCTTCGACAGAGGCATCTGAGTCATCATCTTGTTGTGCACAACCTCCTCTCCATCATCCTCTCCTTCTATATCTTCAATGGGAACTTCGACAAAGAGGGTTTTGGTTTGACTCGGGCACTAGCTGGCAAGGTGACCATACCCTTGACACCTGTAGCATTGGTTCTAGGGTTGACTTTTCCTGGTTCACTTACCGTTCTCTTTTCGGATGTAAAAGGCTTTGCACCAGAAGGACCTGCTGGTTTGACGCTAGAGGAACTGGAGGCAGGTTTACTTGGGGTAGGAAGAGTTCGGTTGAAGCTTGGCTGGCTAGTAGTGGTGGTTCTAGAGTTATCCTTAAAGTTATTTCGGTTAAAATAGGATCCTCTAGACTCATCTAAGTCGGTGACTAGCTGATATGCCTGTTCTAGAGTCGTGATGCCTCGAGCAATGAGCTCTCGGCGATAATCATCCCTAAGACCGGACCTGAACCTAGATAGGGTCTGTTCGGGAGATTCTAACTCGATAGCTCCACACCGATTCAAATATTCATCGAATTTAGCAATGTAATCAGTGGCTGATTTGTTCCCCTAGGTCCATCAATTCCATTTGTCTAATAATTGTTGACTGAATGATGGTGGAACATACTTCATCATAAGCTTCTCTTTCATGCGTTCCCAAGTGTCCACGGGGTCTTCTCTTCTGTACCTCATCATCCTCTCTAGGTTTTCCCAATATTGCCCAGCTTGTCCCGTTAATTTCATTACGGCCAATCGAACCTTCCTTGATTCAGACATGTCATGCCAACGAAAATATCGATCCATAGCCAACTGCCAATCTATATAAACCTGAGGATCTAAACGCCCGTCAAAGGAAGGAGCATCGACTTTAACGCTCCTAATATACTGGGCATCGGCGTCATTTGTTTGGTAAGGTGGGCCTTGCTCACGCCTGGGAGACCTACTGTCATTCCGAGAACTTTCATCCTCCCTGATTCTTCTCCTATTGGTTTCTAGCCTACCAATTTGGGTTACTAGATCCCTACAATTGACATCAACCTGATCCCTAACTTCTTGTAGTTGGCTGTCCATATTTTCTATCTTGTTTAGGATTGTGTTAAGAGTATCATGAATGCTAGGGTCCATAGGTGCTGAAGTTTCGCCTACAGAAAAAGTTCTACCACTTCTAGTAGGCATGCAAGATCCTAACTGACCCTAAATGCGAGCTGTCCTAGAATATGTATGTTATGCAGGAGGAGTCAAAGATTAGAGTGATGAAAGATAATACCAATTTTAAGCTACTTAGATTAACACGTGATTAAGAAAATTATAATGTGGAGATAGTGATAAAGACACGTGCTGATACAGTTAACTTCAAGATAAATCAAGTGATCACAAATTCAAATTAGTTAAGTCGCACAATTAATATTGAGTCGGGTTACCACTCAAGGTCAGAATCACACAACTCACTTATTTAGTGGGCAACAGTCAATAAATTCTACCTTGCGACAGATTGGAAGAACTAGCTATTTTAATTAAGTGGCAGGAATAACTGACAGAATATTCAAAGTTACCTGGGGAGGCGACCGTAACTCAAACCTGAACGAGTCTGCTGTAGGCGCGTAGTACTGGTCGTCACGAATCCACTGCCTCGAAAACGGATCAATTCGGATTTGAAACGAGCCCTGAACGGCCGTCAGAAGCGATGCTGCGATTCTAAACTGAGTCAGGACGAACTGGATCTGGACTGAGTCAACTCAGTGAGTTAACCCGGTTGCTGACGTCAGCAGTGACGTCAGCAGAAACTGACTGCTCTGACCGGGCCGGGTCAAGAACGTTGGGTCGGGTCGTTTGGATCCGACCCGACTCGATCCTTTATTTTTCTCCAAGTCGGGTTCTCAGAGAAGAACCCGCTTCACCCGAGATGGACCTGTTCGCAGGTGCCCGTTCCCCTCCCTCGATCTCCGCTAGGGCTTGCGACACGGAGCGGCTTGCGGTGGCAGTGGCGATGATTGTGGCGAAGGCACGGCGGGTCCCGTGAGCGGCGGGTTCGACGAGGCTCCACAGTGTTCAGGCGAGCTCGACGAAGCTTCAAAGGGGGCGGCGAATCGTGGATGACCTCGGCGATGGCGACTACAGTTGCGGCAAAGATGGCAGAGATCGGAGGAGAGAGGGGCGTTGATCTGGTGATCCGACCTCTCAGGCGGGTTCGTAAGGAGGAAGACCCTCCTCAGGTCAAAGGAGATCACCACAGTGGGTTCAATGGAGTCGGCGGCGAGCTCAGAGGGTTCCCGTGTGACCGTGGAGGTGGAGGAGACGTCGTTGAAGTCACCAGAGAATGGGGATGAGTCAGACTGCGTCAGTGACAAGATCTAGGTGAGAAATCAAGGCCTTTGTGATTTACTTCACCGTAATTTGAGGTCGGCGATGAGATCTGGGGAGGAATTCGAGGCTTTCGCTGAAAGGCGGTGAAGCTTCGACAGGTTCTGGCAACGGGTCGTTTGACGGAGGTGATGGCGGCGGCGTGGTGGTGATGAGATGAGGTGAAGTTGACAGAGGAGCGTAGACTTTGAGGAACAGGGATGAGGGAGGGCTCCGTTGACTCTGTTGGGGCGGCGGGAGATCTGGGGCGACGACGACTCTCTGTCGACGACGGCGGCGGCTAATTCCGACGTCGTTGATGAAGGAAGACAGGGGCGGTGGTGGTGCTGTAGGGGCGGCTTCCTGGCGATGATGGCGGCGGAGGGCGTGGCTGGTGAGGGCGCGATGACGATGAACAGTGCAGCGTGGGAATTTTCGATGAGATTTTTCACTGTAATTTTTTTTTGAATGAATCTGGAATATAGATCTAGGGTTTGGAGACTGGAAGAAAAATATGAAAAAGACAATATTTGAAGGGGATTGAAAACCAGTGCTCTGATACCAAAATGATGTAATACCAATCTGGATCGCAATCACCTTCAAATCGTAACCAAAATTTAAATTGAGAATAGGATAAGATTTTGGGTTTCCACCCCTTACGCGAGCTTCTCACCCAGAAACTCGAGAGCCAATAAACTCAAGAATTTAGCAAGATAATTTGAGGAAAAAGTTTAATCATTCAATGATTCAATACAATAGTCTAGGGAGCCTTATATAGGCTTTACAAAAGAGGACTACTGGGAAATAACCGATGTGGTACTAAACGTCCACCACAAAAGAACACAAATAAAAAGAAGACAAATAAAGCTAAAACATCTACTACCAATAAAGTCTGAAACAAGTCCAATATAAAGTCAAAGAAGACCAGTGCGTCGCCTCCTGAAGTATACTCGATCGAATCTGCCCCTGAGCGGCGGCATGATGTCCTCATCACTATGCTTCCTAAGTTGGCACTAATTCGATAATTTTACCCGAATCAAATAATTCCTTATCCTAAACTAGTTGCTATAGATTTGCCAGATGACAAATTGTTGTAAAACGATCATATGTTTAGGTCTCCAAATTCAATACAGGGGTTGCCAGCTAAAACAAAAACCAATTCTGACAATTTAAAGTTAAGCATCAGATTCTGCAGCTAACAAAATTCTAGAAGCATTGAATATTAATGACTTGCCAATATCCAAAGACTGGAAAGCTTACTCACATGATCGGAAGCAAGTATCTTTCCACAGCTTTATCCTTAACAATTTCATAATTTAATAACTTTGTTCAAATTTTTAAAGAGGGAATATAATGTGCAACATACAGATGGGAAGATTATGCTACAACAACAAACTCAGTTATAACGAAGAAAGATTCAACACATTTATGTGCTACTGAAATAGTATCTCTTGGTTACTTTAACTTGGAGGTTAGTGTATGCAAGGTTCTGAGTGCGTAAATTGAAGGGGGAGTATCAAACTATACAATGAATAAGCTAAAAGAAACTACCTCTTGCACAACATCCTTCAACACAGAATGAGTTTTGGATAGAACTTCCTGCATAAAGAAGCTCTGAATTTTCTCGGCGAGACCAGCCACGTCTCCTACTAAGGCATAAGCATCAACTGCCTACACAATATCATGATTTTAACATTTGTAAAAAAGAAATACAAGAAAACCAATAAAAAGTATATTCCCAATTTTACATTTCATAAGGAAAAAATTTAGATAATCAAATAACAATACAATAGCCAGCATTGGACAAGCACAACATGAAGCACCTTTACCGACAAAACTTTCTGTTATCAAGAAAATGTCCAAACAGTTCTCAAACATAATTTTGTTTGATATGAATTCAAAATGCATACAACACATATATAACACCAATATTCATAAACATGAATTCATGGATACACAGACAATAAATAAGTTTTATGCTAATATATAACCATAGTGAGAATATTTGCAAAGGCATAATATCAGAACAACCTTCTGCAACTTGTTTTAATGCCTGTTTGATTGAGTGGCTCCGTGTAAATAATGCACTACATGCAGTGTTTTAAATGTCGGCCGACATTTCTGAAATGTCGGCCGACATTTCGTTTTCAAGCCCTCACCGTCACGACATCCCCACCCGCATTTGAAATGGCGAAATGTCGGCCGACATTTCGAGAAAACCTCAGTATGTTGATTGATCTTGAAAGTTAGAGCAATTGAGAAATTTTAACAATGGATTAGTGAATATATGCAAAATGTTTAAGTTAAGAATACCTATCCTAAACATATTTATGTAGTTTTGCATAAGTTGTATATGTATTATCTTGATAAGAATTTTAAAATTACATTATTTAAGACATCTAGGATATATATTTGTTATCCGTTACGACGTCTGAAATTTACTAGATGACCCTGAAATATTTCCGAAATCTGAAATCCGACATCCGACAGTTCCCTGATATCTGACATTTAAAACACTGACTACATGAACCATTCATTTCTAGATTCAGTACAACAAGTATGATTACTTTTTTTTTCAAATTATTTAGTTATAGATATATTGATAGAGGTGGGGTGTACCTAAGGGGCTAACACAAAGCAAAGCACAGTGCCTTGTGAGGCTTTAATTGATGATTCACACTTCCTATTAAAAAAATCTCTCTTGATAGAGGTGGAGTGTACCTAAGGGGCTAACACAAAGTAACACACAATACGTTGATGAGGCTTTAATTGATAATTCACGCTTTCGGTTATTTTCTGGATGTCCTCAACATACAAGGACCATAAACCAAATGGTTAAAATCTAACTGATAAAGCTGTAAAATGTGACAAGTCACTCAGAAAAATTACAATTTACTACCATATGGTTTCAATATGCATGATATAATGTATAGATTAAGATGGTTGGTGGAACATTGACTCAAATGACCAAACAAGCAATCTTCAAAATCTAGGTATCAACATCAGTATCAGTATCAGTATCGGCCAATGGTTTTCAGTAGCTAATGGTTTCCAGTATAAATATCACAAGTATCGGTCGTCAATGAAGGCCATTAATATCGGCAATATCACCCATACTGTATCGGGTACCCCAAAACTCAATATGATATTGCCAATATATATCGGAATCGTCAATATTTGAAACCATCCAATCAAGCAATTCAATTGGACACACAAATCCTGCCTTCAAGTACAAGTGTATATCAATGGAAGTATGATTAATACAACAATGAAACCTCCATCCCAAATGGCAAGATTGATACATAAAACATATACTCTACACATGCAATGTATCGTAACTGTCATATTAAGTAGATAATTAATGTAAATATATTCGACAGTTAACTCAAAAAGAGACCTAACAGATATATATTCCTTTAACTGCAGGTCATGGGGTCCTCAATTCAGCTTCTTTCTTATTTGCATATTTAAGTTCTTCTGGGAAAAAGATTAGATATCAATCTGCGCATTGGCAAACTCAGATTTTTTCCCACAATCTCCAACCTCTTCTCAATCACTACAACATTAAACAAAATCCCAAATGCACACTTTAAAGACAAAGCGGGTAAAGAGAGGCTACTATTCTCCCTATCTACTCTTCTCTTCTCTTATGGAGTAACCATTTGACATGTGAACAGTCATAATTGCTGAAGAAGCGTGCAAAGAAGACAGGTAGCAAAAGGCATAATAGCTGTTGTCATGTCTAAGGGTCCTAGGTGAAGACTTGATAACATCTTTTCATACATTGTCCGGCACATTCAATAGGTCTACCCTCTCTTCACCATTTTAAAAGCATCCAAAGAAGGCAGGTGGTTAAAGAAGACCTACCATTCAAGCTATAAGGGTTCTAAACGCAGGTGAAGGCTTGATGGCAATTGTGCAAAGGGATCAAAGATCAACCAAAATCCAGTCTTTAAATCCAAAGAGCTAAAAACCTAAAACATCAAACTCAATTGTTTTCATCAAGTTTCTCATACTGAACCCAAAGCCCCTCTCTCTCTCTCTCTCTCTCTCTCTCTCTCTCTCTCTCTCTCTCTATATATATATATATATATATATATATATATATATATATATATATATATATATATATATATATATATATATAGGGGTTATTGTACCTCAGCCTGCAGGCTGAGAGAGTTTCTCAGCCGGCGGGACGTGGCTAAATATATGCCACACATCGGCCGCAGTGTGTTGGCGCCAAAAAAATCAAAAATAACCCGCCTAAACAATCGGGAACAAATTGACAAAAATACCCCTTTTTTAATTCTAAACTGGAATAAAGTCATGAACAAACAAAATTTCAGTTGAATATATCTACAGTTATAAAATTCATAATTTTAATACATCGAAAAATATAATTAAAAAAAATTGGATCAATATAAAGTAAAATAAGCAGAAGCTTTGAAAATTTAAAAAAACATGTCATGGTCGCAGACTTAATACAATATAACAACTGCGACACAGTCGCAGTCACTAGTCGCACTCATAGTATAACAAAAAAACGTTTTTATGCAACCTAATACAATATAATTTCAATTTTATATGACAACTGCGACACAGTCGCAGTCCTACTACAGATGGAATAATTAAAAATACAACATAATACAATATAATTTTTAATTAGACATCCAAACTGCGACTGCCGCTCTTAAACACTGCGACCATAGTCGCAGTCCTACTACAAATACAATAATTAAAAATAATTCATACGTTATAGGCGGCTGAGACAAAAGATACAGTGAACTGCGACTATAGAATCAGTCCTTATTCAGACAACAGTCAAAAATAAAGAACAAAAAGGATATAAAATAATACGTAAACTGTGATTATACTATCGCTCTCGTTAAATACTGCGACCATAGTCGCGGTACTGCAATCATAGTCGCAGTCCATGGTCGCATAATATATACTTAATCAATTATCAGTTCCCAATACGACTATGCTCGCAATAATGTACTTTTTTGGAATTCAAAGTAATTTAAAGTTATAGTGTATTAACTTTTAAACTGTTTTGGATAACTGAACAGTCACCTAGGAAGTATACAATTTTTGAGAAAGGTAGAAAATAAGTTTGGGAGATATTCACGTGGTTTGAGAGCTTAAACCCTTTGGAATTCCGGTATTAAAAATATATAAAGGGCCATCAGCAAAGGATTAAAAACATACTAAATTATTTTTGCTCAACCTTGTTACTCTCACTGTTCGGAAAATAGATTCAAAAAAATGTCTTCTCCACCGTCTTCACCGGAAAGAAGCCAATCATCTAATAATGATTGGATGTATAATTCTGAAGATATGCCTCGCTACGGGTCAGAGGATGAGCTTGATACAGACGACCCGTTCTGGGAGTTCATTGATGAACCAAAACACAAACATGAAGAGGAAGAAAGCGAAGAGGAGAATGTCGCTGAAGAGGAGGAAGAGACGGAAAGCGATACAGAAGACGAAAGCATGACTCTTGACGACGAATCTGATTACGATGGTGATGACGAGGATTAGAAGTTTAAAAAAATTGTATTTTGTATTTTTTTAAATATATATAAATCTGTTTTCTAAAGTTAATTGTGTGAATTACATTTTTTACTACTATGTCTTGGTTGAAATGCTGTACAATTGTTACAAACCTTCATTTTAAATATTTTACGCTAAACGAATATACTGCGACCATAGACGCAGTTAATAATTATATTACTTCACCCGTATAAATTTTTAAAATGAAAGGTTGCGACTTTGTTCGCAGTTGCAGGACGCAGACTTAATAAATAAACTGCGACCTTGGTCGCAGTTGCTGGTCTTTAGTCTTAATCAACAACAACACTGCTACCTTGGTCGCAGTTGCTAACCGTAGTCTTAATAAAATACAATGCGACCTTGGTCGCAGTTGCTGATTTTTTGGACTAATAAAATACACTGCGACCTTGGTCGCATTCGCTGGTCTTTATTTTTAATCAACAACAACACTGCGACATTAGTCGCAGTTGCAGGACGCAGACTTAATAAATAAACTGCGACCTTGGTCGCAGTTGCTGGTCTTTAGTCTTAATCAACAACAACACTGCTACCTTGGTCGCAGTTGCTAACCGTAGTCTTAATAAAATACAATGCGACCTTGGTCGCAGTTGCTGGTTTTTTGGACTTAATAAAATACACTGCGACCTTGGTCGCATTCGCTGGTCTTTATTTTTAATCAACAACAACACTGCGACATTAGTCGCAGTTGCTGGCCGCAGTCTTAAAAAAATAATCTGCGACCTTGGTCGCAGTTGCTGGTCTTAAGTCTTAATCAACAACAACACTGCGACAAGTGACACGTAACCGCAGAAGTTGCTTAGTCGCAGTCTTTTGTCGCAGTGTCGACCCTGGTCGCAGTAGTTTCTGTTTACAATGTAGTCTTATGCGACCTTGGTCGCAGTGTCGTCTCTGGTCCAAGTTGTTTTGTTTGCAATGCATGACTACGACCAAGGTCGTAGTTTATTAAAAAACAAATATGATTTTTTATTTATGTCCAGGCATTTATCTCCAGGCATGTGAAAATGATACAAAACGCTCTCTTATACAATAAGATTGAGTGTTACAATACAGCAGTACAAAGAGACTAAACATCAAAAGAGCCCTTCTTGACTTACAGCAGTACAAAGAGGACTAAACATCAAAAGAGCCCTTCTTGACTTACAGCACTACAAAGAATACTAAACATCAAAAGAGTCCTTGTTGACTAAGAGCGGTGGTGTTATTGAGGTCTAGTGGCAGCAGAATCCTCCGATTCCACCTGACCCTTCAAAGTGGCGGGATACGATCTTCATTGATGAACATCTCTTCCACCAGAAGGTTATCCAGTGAGCATGGAGTTTCCTCGATGTCACTTCTGGGGTAAGAGAGGAGGTTTTGAGACCTCACAGGGAATGCTACCCACCACTATATCCACCACATCCCCCGCCGCCATAACCCACTTTGACCATCCTGTACCAGCAAGCTTGACTTGTGCATCAAGTCCGAGGAGAACTTGGTGAAGGTTAAGTCCTCGTCAGGGATCATGACTTCTTCCCTTGTGAACGACGAGGACCATGACTTCTTCCCTTGTGGACGATGAGGTCTATGACTTCTTCCTTGTGGACGAACATCGATCAAGTTCGTCCATATGGTCATCTTCATCCATGAAGGCAGGCCCCTGTTAGAGACTCTCAAGAAGGCGGGAATTCTCAGAGCAATTGCTCTCGAAAGAAAACAGTCTAAGTATGGGCTGTTAAAAAAGGAGAGAGGTGAGCCCTATTTATAGGCAGCCCATAATAACCATAATTAATGGTTCATTAATCAGAACCGTCGGCCTTACTGATCGCACGACTATCGAAGTCCAATGGAAGGCTGACGCGTGGAGTGTCGTTTCAAGAAGCGTCGAAGACGCTGCTCTACAACCACCAGCGCCGGTTTGGCATTAAAAGACATTAACGCCTAAACCCAATGAAGAGCCGACGCGTGGACAACCGCTTCGGGAAACAACGAATGGTGCGGGTTCGTCAACATAGACTTGACGTTTAAAGATCTCATAAATCTTTATGACAGGCCGCGTCTCTCGGAGTGACTCCAAGTCGCGTCCCCTCAGCAAACTTTTCATTTTTCATTAAGATTCAAAAAAAATGACTTAAACCAAAACAACACTTAATAAAACAACAACACGGCGACCTTGGTCGCTATGTATGTTAATATAAAGGAAACACTTACTTAACGTACTGCGACCTAAGTCACTGTCCATGTAATGCAACCCTAGATTGCAGTTGTTGGCCATCGTTATCAATAACAACACTGCGACCTTGATCGCAATTAACCATGTACACTGTGACCAAAGTCTCTGACTAAGGTCGCAGTTTAAATGTACACTGCGACCAAAAACTCTGACTACATTATATACAAACCCAATGAAGAGCCGACGCGTGGACAACCGCTTCGGGAAACAACGAATGGTGCGGGTTCGTCAACGTAGACTTGACGTTTAAAGATCTCATAAAATCTTTATGACAGGCCGCGTCTCTCGGAGTGACTCCAAGTCGCGTCCCCTCAGCAAACTTTTCATTTTTCATTTAGATTCAAAAAAATGACTTAATCCAAATAACACTTAATAAACAACAACACGGCGACCTTAGTCGCAGTTGCTGGCGGCAGTCTTAATCCAAAACAACACTGCGACCTTGGTCGCTATGCATGTTAATATAAAGGAAACACCTACTTAACGTATTGCGACCTAAGTGACTGTCAATGTAATGCAACCCTAGATTGCAGTTGCTGGCCATCTTTATCAATAACAACACTGCGACCTTGGTCGCAATTAACCATGTACACTGCGACCAAAGTCTCTGACTAAGATCGCAGTTTAAATGTACACTGCGACCAAAGACTCTGACTACATTATATACAAAAAAATAAACTATAAAGTAGAAATTTATCGCAGGCTGAAAAAATTGATCTGAAAAGATTTTATATTTTCAGAAAAATTTTATCGCAGGTTGAAAAGGATAAACTAGATCTTTCAAAAAAGAGGTAAAGAAATAAGGCGAAAAGTAATTTATATAAAATAACCTAAATCCTATAAAGAGCGGCAAAAAAAGGGGGAAAATAATAATAAACAATAAGGAAAGTTATCGAAAGGGGTATTTGGTAATTTAACTTCTTCCTAAAGCGGGCCGCAAGTCAGTGAGGTAACAAATTGAGCCACGTCACCGCAGGCTGAGAGAGTACTCTCAGCCCGCAGGCTGATATACATTTTTCTCATATATATAATTATATATTATATATATATATATATATATATATATATATATATATATATATATATATATATATATATCATTTCTTCCACACACCTTATCCTAATAGCAATGAACGTTAAACAAGAGGTTGAGAAACACAAGCAAGGTTGCGGCAGAGGCTGAAATAGAGACAGCAGTGAACGACCAGAGATGCTCCTCTCCTGCAGGAGTTGAAGTACTCCCCCACTAACCCCCCATCCCCCCCCCCCCCAAAAAAAAAAAAACACAAAAAACAAAAACCCAACTCCCCCCCCCCCCCCCCCCAGTAAGAAGTTAAGAGGTAACTTCAATCAAGGGAACAAGTCAGGTCGAGTCTATTGACATGGTGAGGGTATTGGCAGCCGAGACCAACAAGTCCATACCTTCTAGAATCAAAGAGCCACCTTTTCTGGAGTAAAAAATGGTCAGGAGTAATTCTGCATGTCAACAGGACACAACCACAAGTGGGCCCTAATTCTCCTATCCTGTCCTCAAAAGTTCAACTTGCTGATGACTCACACAAAACAAAAGAGGAAAGACTAAGGACTGATCAAATTTCAGCAAGTAGGATAGAGTTCATCAACGCACTAGCACACACTTCTGAAAGTGCAAGAAAGATCCCATTAACTCATTGGAATTCAATCAATTTCTAAACCTGTAGATATAGTTTCTAAACCAGCACAACCCATCAACCTATCTATCGATATCAATCAATTTATCAATGTATCTACCTTACGATCTATCTATATAAAAATCGTAGAATATAGATAGAATAAAGATATGGAAGAACTGTGGTTTCAGCTATTTCAGACAGTGGGGGTAAAGAAATGAATAGTGACAAGAATTGAAGTCAACATATGTACTATATATCATACAGTATATAAAAATTAAACACAGTTCCCAACCACAGAAAAGAGTGATGAATTTCATTTCCAACAAATTGGAATACTGACAGTTACATAGCTCTCTTCATTGAACATTTGGCATACTCCTAGCAATAGTGAATCAAGCTTTTGAAGTGTCCTTGATAGCCAAGCCTGCAAAAGATCAAAGGCAAGAGATGGTACTTCAATTTGAGAAAAGAATAGCAAAATGGAAGTAGCAGAAACAAAAAATTTAATAACTGCAGCAGTCCTATAACAAATGGAAAGTAAACTGCATTTTGAGAACAACCTATCAGTGGAATGGAGAAATTATTCACCTCTATACCGCGGCCCATTTCTTGAACAGCAGAGAGCTCAGAATAACTCTCCAAAACCTGTAAATACTCAGATAATACTTGAAATGCCTGAAAAACATGTAAAGAAATGAGTGTATAGCAACAAGAATGTGGAAAACACACAACAAATTGAATATCTAAATCATAGTTAAAATGAAAACAAAAAACCAACCCGGAAGTAGTTTCCTTCCTCAACCAGAGTTTCAAGTTCCATTTGCATGTCTAGCGCATGGTGAAGTTCTGTAAGGATTGGAAGCATGTCCTGCAAATGTACAAGTAAGTTTGTTAAATTCCACCAGTAATTGTGTTAATCCCCTGCATCCAAATATGAGCTAGCAGCTATGGTAACAGTAGGTAGTAGCTCTAACGGGAAATGGTGTAAAGACAGACATTGTTGTGGTAGGGTTAAGAAATTATGATCCATATCTAAAGCAACAATATTTATTGCATAATTTAAGAGAGAGAGAGAGAGAGAGAGAGAGAGAGAGAGAGAGAGAGAGAGAGAGTCAAATGTTCTCTCTTAGGTATTTTACTCTAAGTTAGTAGGAGTTTTGATTTGTTTAAATCTCTTTATGAGATAAAGTAGCTTCTTATACCAGTTAAATAAATTAGCAAATAATTGATAATATACCAAATAACAGTTGTCCAAATTGTGGGGACCAGGGAACCTTCAGATTTATGAAAGAATGAGAAACAAGAGGGGAAATGCCTTGATTCATGAATCATCTCTACAGAAGCTATGTGGCACCTTTTAGGGGTCCAGGGAGATTTCAACTTAATTTGTTTTTAGAGTTCCCTTTCAAGTTCTGAGTTTGTTGGTTCAATTAAGTTGTGTTTTTTTTCCCTTTTTAATCTTATAACTTCTAAAAGCCCAGCTAAGAGGCTGAAAATGTGAAATAAATGACTCTTGGTGGAATTTTTTCTTTTCTTTTTTATTTGGTTCCTTTTTCTAGAGAGGACAGTGTTCAGAATGAGTCCGAGCAAAGTGATTGTTGAGGTGTGGTTTCTTCTAATTTTCTCTCTCTTCTATTACCTTTTCCTCACTCTTTTTTTCTCTCCCTGTTACTTAGTCATTGCAACTCTGGACCGCAGGTATGTAGCATAAAAAGATCCTAATTCTCCTAAACAAACAACTGTCAATCACCTTTTATTGTAGACCAGTAGGCATTTGTATCGGTATCAGATATCCAGTCTCATACATTAGATAAACAAACTTCAACGAACTTTAATGGGTAAAGTTTAACCCCCCACCCCCCCACCCCAAAAAAAAAAAAAAAAAAAAAAATCGGAAACCCCACCCTTAGGTGCAGAAACAACAACTTTCCCTCCTTTTGAATGGCCCCCTCAACTCATAAAAACCAGCAAACTTGGTATTTGGGTTGGTTTTTTTTTTGTGTATGGGGTTTTTTTTGTTTTTTCCCTTGGGGGGGGGGGGGGGGGGGGGGGGGTCGGGAGGCGCTACATTTATTTCAAAATTCTGTTTTTACATCAAAGAGGCTGTTTATTCTCCCAAAATTATACTTTCTTATTGCGCTAGTAAAGCAAGATTACACATAATTAAAAGTTGGTTGTAGATCTATTAAAATAAAATTGGAAGAAGGAAAAAAAACTCAGGAAAACCAGTTTATAGATCTATTAAAGAAAAATGATTATAGTTTATGCTGATTAGCTTGCACACATACATTTTTTTGCAGCAAAAAAAGGAAGCATGTGTCGCAACAAAGACTGGATTGAGATCAAAGAGTCAGTGAGATAGAGATTATAATTCTTTTCCCATGCATGCCTCACAATTCAGTTCTCATGCGGGATGTCCACAAGAAAGAGCTGTGTCAAATAAATAATGTGGTATAATCTAGAAAGAAGACATCTAGAGATCTAGGAGAGAAGTCATGCAGGCAGGAGTTGAAAGTCGCTCATAAAAAATTTAAACCCTCGAGCATAACAATGAATAAGGTCAAGAAAAGCATGCCGCAAATTGTTAGTATAAGTTTCCCAGTACCTTTATTCATGGTCTATATGTTTTTCAAAATAGATATGATAGAAAAGGTAAACTAAAGTGTGATGTAATTATTGAAAATTTGAACAGTAACTTTTCTTCTGTGTGCAGTTAAGAATTTGAACAAGAGAATACATAAACTAATTTTCAGGTAGAATTTTCTCATTATCTTTGCAGATTGTTAACCAAACAAAAGAAGGTAACGCAATCCATTGTTTAGGGAAATGTCGAAGTGTTACATATTAGGAATAGGTAGTTGCTTTACCTGACAAGGACATGTCAAACAGAATGGCTCACCAGTTAACTATGTGGCAGACAGCCAAGGGTCTGAGATGATATCTGTGATCGGAAAAATCGAAGTCCTGGGAAAGTAAAGTATGCGTATAACCTTGGAAGAAACAACTTCCACACCATTGCAGAAGCAGTGAAAAAGATCAAAAACAGATGGTTGAATACCATCATAGCATACGTGTTTGGGAGAGAACCAAATTTCCAAAATATGACAGCTTCCACAATGACGATGGGGGAACTGGCATCCAGCATGGACTACATTATACAGAGAAATGTTCTGTTCTTCATGTTCAGGTGGAAAAAAGATGCAGATGAGATAAAGTGGGTTCAAGGATGTATGATGGTATATTGGTCATGGCAACATCCGGACAAGGGAAAAAAGCCTAGAAAGAGATCTTTTGTCATGGAATTTCCATGCCTAAGTTAACCCTTCAGTCCCAACATATTATAAAGGCTACTAATAATTTGGAAATGTTGTTATGTACTGTATAGATTAATCCACATCATTGGACTGGATGGAATGGTGGTCTACTGTTGCTAGATGCTTGTGGAGATTTTAAGACGTGTAGCCAGAGAGGAAGGCTACCTTGGAGATGCCATGAAGCAGAATCTTAGAGATTCCGTGAACTTTGAATAGCTTCAACTAAGGTGCATTGTCTTATTAAGAAAACTGGATGCAGAAGGTAAAAGAGTCAGCAGAGCAGAGAATTAATGGTTTCAGAATGAGGTTGACAGGTATTGGACTGTGGAATAACTTTTGTCAAGAGGCACTAGGTGGTTGTACCGAGCAAAGGGATAATTTAAGTAGGTGTGAAAGTATCTGACTCACTTTCTTCAGGAGAAATCTTTTCAAGAGATATCAAATCCCAATCTTACATAGAAAAGGCCAAAGAATTGTCCAGGAGAGAAGAAAATGCTACCCCAGAATCCTCTTTGGAGAAACCCAAAGTAGAGCAGATTGAGGAAAAACAGAAATTAACAGTCTACAGAGGAGAAGAACAACAAGCAGATCATGGACATGGCAGCTCACAGGAGAAACCTAAGAGGAACAAAAGGAAACATCAAAGGATCAAGAGATAAATAGTAGGACAGTCTACAAGAGAAAGGATGTCAAAAGGCCTTTGTTCTTTCTTGGTAATTTAAATAACATATTCAAATAGGTAGAGGATAAGCCCAAATGGACTGAAAGACATACAGATATCAAGATCAAACTAGAGAAAAAGACAAAAAAAAAAAAAGATAATAGAGAGCTTCAAAGACTTCCTATAGACTTTTAAGAAAATAGTAGATAATCATTTTTAGTAGGTTAAGAATCAGAAGTCAGAAAATTAGTGTAAGAGTGAGTTCATGAGTCTGAAAACTGTCATTCCTATAAATCTTCTAGAAGTTTAAATAAAGTCATTAGTTTCAAAACAAAATTACTGTCACGTAGAAATATTTGTTTGAGAACAGAAACTTACCAATAAAGCTTGTTTCTTTTTTGAATTTGAATGTACAACCAGATCCCTTGATACCTCATGCATAGAAGAATTTATGTGTCTTCGCCCATTCTGTAAATTTGACCATAACCAGATGAATAAGAAGATTGATAATTAAGAAAAGTCCAGCAAGACTGAGAGAGAAATGCGGGAACAGATTTACTTCATGCACTCTAGTCATTTAGACTAATCAAGAGACATGTCAATGGGCCTATCCATAATATTGTCCACATGATTGAGTTATGCCTAACCTTACCCTGCAAATGACATTTGCAACTTTCAAGTCCTGCTCCAGTTCCATCACTAATTGCATCCCCTTCACTAATATCAGAAAATACAAGAAATTAGGGAATGAATCAAAACATCTATAAACAATGTTATGCTTAATGGCTCTTTAATACAATTTAAGAAAAAGTAATACTAAAACAGGGTACACTTCTGTAAGTAAGAAAAAGTAAGCATTCTATTCACACATTGATTTCAAAACTTCTCCAATAAAATTATTGACACAGAATAAAAAAAAAGACCGAAAATGAAAATCAAAACAAGAAAATGACATGGGACTAATGTGATTTCAGCTTTCAGAGAAGGAATAGAAAGTACAAGCAAAAAGGACTATACAAGTATACATGAGTAACATGACTTATTTTAGAGTTTACTGTTGAAAATATTCAGAGACAGCTTAATGATTCATGAAGCTCGAGCAAGATTCCCAAGTATTATTTGTCACAGAAAAACAATCCCCCCAAGAAGTATACTGCATGCATAAAGTTGGTTTTTAAAATTGATTTGGTGATAACATTCTCAGGTTGAAGAGATTTAAAGCACAAAACAGTTCCCTTTAGTAAAAAATCAAATAATAATAGTTTCTTCTCAAGAAGATGCACATTAAATACTCTAGGAAAGTAAGACAAAAATCTGAAGCATGTAAAATAATGCATTTTTGCCACTTTATGTGGCATCTTTGAAATGTAACACAATTTGAAATAAGCATTCAATAATTACATGCATTGGAGAATATAATATCCACTTGTCTAATATATCCTCAATACACAACATGGTAAGAACAAATATTGAGCTGGAGGATACCCAAAATTTTTGTGTTCAAGGATCAACTGAGAAAAATATTGGATGCAGGTATCATTTATCATTTTAAGGATATTACCAACATTTTAAGAATCATGGAGCAGCAAAGGAGCATGTCTATAAGAATGCTCATATAAAAATAAGACACCTTAGACAACCTTCAATCACAAATTAATAAGTGGCTTTTCATAATAGTTTTGCTCTCAAAGAAAGCTACCATTCTGCTAAATAAGATTTAACAACCCTTGTACTCAGACTTCTAGCTTCCAATCTGACGTATTTGTCGTTTAAGCATATATACATTTCAAGACTGAAATGGAAGCCTTTCTAATCAAATCACTATTGCATTTTTCCAGTCAGCCAAAAATGGCCTGTTACTGGTCAATGCTTTTGCTGCTATTAGCTGAGTCACATTAGGTGCTCGTGAGTGGTTGAGAACAATTCATTGTGCAAGTGACTAGTTTAAGGATATCTATTCACTTGTTTAGAAGAAAACAAAGGAGGGTTCCCCACAACTGAAATGAAATGGAAATTCAAACTACATATACCAAGCATTTACAAAATTCAAGTTCAATATTACAAGATATAAAAATGTAACAATCATAGGTGAGCAGAACACCATACCATTTTTTTATGATGCTCCATCACATGCCGCGAAAGACGTCTGCTATCCTATCCAATTGTAATAAACGAAGAGTAGCCTGTGACATATAAAGAATTGAACATGTATCTGGAAGCAATTTACAATTCATAAAAACTATAACATATTCAATAATCTGATGGTGACGGCACAATATATTTTACAATACTTATAAAAAAATTTTAAATAAGAAAATATTTGACCAAAAGAAACTCTGGACTGTATTAGATTTACATATGTTTACATGTCAATGTCGAGTGAAGACTATTAACAATTAAAGTTAAAGTCATGCCCCTCCTTTGGAGGAACTGCTGGAAAAATAAGAACTGCACTTCCATAAAGGAGGGGGGGGAAGGGAGATTTTGCAGTGGTGTGTGTGTTGTCCCCAAGGAGGGGGGGGGGGGGGGGGGGGGGGGGCACCACTAGCCAACAATACGTGATAGGGAAGCCTATGGCAATGAAACATAGAAACTACTTGAGTAGTTAACCTTGGGTAGGAATTAGACATTGATAGATAGAGAGCTTAAGGATGCACATGCCCTGATTGTAGCAATCCTAATAACACACCAGCATCAAAAATACAAAACGAACAAAGCCAAGAAGTCAGCAGTTTGGCCAAACTAGCAACAATACAGAGTTCCATTGCAATAAAGAACACAAGATACAAGAGAAACCAACTCTCTGATTTCCATCTTCCTTGTCATATCTCATCTCTCATCTCTCATCTCCTCTCTTGGTCCAAATGTTCTACTGGAATAGAATAGAAACAAGTAAGCTCTTATGGCAGAGAAATTTGAAGAATATATCACAAGAATATGCAAAAGGTTTTCACTAGCGTATTTCATCACTCATAAAACCAAATTTACGTGAACTCACAATATTACTCTCATGAAAAACCTCTCAAAACCACCAAAAAACATATTAAAAAACTCTCATAAGATCATACACAATTGAAACTAATCTTTAATAATTTATAATAATCACCAAACCAAAGAGTCCTACTTCTAATCAAATAAAGACTCATAATCCCAAAGGAACTTCTGTTTCTATTCAACCTAGAACTCATATAAAGGAAACCCGAAGATGGAAAGATAAAAAGAAAAAAATCCCACTTGGACTTGGACTCATATTATTTTGAGTCAAATCAACAAATCTCCACCTTGACAGAAAAAGCACCATCCACACAATACAGTCTCCAACTTGAACAACCCATGTTGTGGCCTTTCACATAGCACTAGCAGTTCCACCTTGAACATGAACTCCTTCGAATCTCAGTGAATATGAAATATACATGTTTAATGTATATGTTGCAGCTCCAGAATTTGACTAATTCATTATCAATGTCTCTCCCTGAACTACATATAAATTTCTTTTTGTTCTCTTGCCTTTAATAACAATACGATTACCTTTCCAAACACTTAAAATTCCATTTTCGTTTGAATTATTGTAGCCCCTAGATTCCAAAGCACCTAGAGATAAAAATTTCTTTCAAATCTGGTACATGAAGAACATTGGCAATGTCCCACAAACATCTCAATTTTACCTGTCCAACACCAACACCTTACAAGAATTATTGTTTGCTACGAATACCACATTTTCATTGGCTGGTTTGTATTTAGCAAATAGTTATGTCAAGACACATATGATATGAAGCTCCTAAATCCAAAACCCATAAAGTGATAAGCAATGATAAAACAACTAGTAATCTAGTACTTACAGCTATGGATGTTAACACCTAAGGGTGGCAATCAAAACCTGACCCGTCCCCGACCCGCTCTAAACAGTTATGCGTAAGAAACTATTCGGGTACAACCCGTTCCATCAACCCGTCTAATAGACGGGTTCGGTAATGATTATGACCCGTTTCAACCTCAATTCTTTTTTTGCTCTCCTTTTCTTTTCTTTCTTCCCCAAGGATCCAACACAGGCCTACTGCCTCAATGAAGTATTGAAAGTTATATAAATCCTTATGAACATAAAGCGTTTTTTAGAAAAAAATTTATGACGATACATTTTACTAATGTTCCTACTTAAAATTGGCTCAAAAGAAATCTGAGCCAAAAAACACTTCTAACGGGTAACCCGCGGGTTGACCCGTCAACTTGCAGGTGGGGTACAGGTCACAAGTATTCGACCGTTGAATTCACAGGTAAGGTATGGGTCAAGGGCACATGGTCGAACCAAATATGACCCGACCCAATAACACCTCATCATGTCTTCAACTGTTATCCCTGCCTCTTAAATACGTTTTTCTTTTAGCTTCTCTAATTCTTATAACTTCTGTTGAAATAGCTTACAAA